>CM074504.1:26121702-26209902 GCA_037389245.1 Oryzias sinensis
AATTCATGGATGAAGTCATCAGGAATAGACAGCAGTCTTCCATGCCTCCCAGAGTTCATCAAGGTTCTTTGGTTTGGTCTTCCATGCTTCCTCTTTCATTCTACCCAGACATGCTCAATGATGTTCATGTCTGCTGACTGGGCTGGCCGGTCCTGGAGCACCTTGATCTTCTTGGCCGTGAGGAACTTTGATGTATAGATGGAAGTATGCGATGGAGAACCATCCTGCTGCAGAATTTGACCCTTTTCTGGTTGGGAATGGAAGAGGAGCTAATACTTCTTGATATTTTAGGCTATTGATATTGCCTTCCACCCTGCAAATGTTTGGCACCCCCCCATACTGGATGGAACCCCAGACCACCAATCTTAACTGTTTTCTGGGTGAATCTTGGGTCCATGCGGGCTCCAGTTGGTCTCCTGTGATGTAATTCAACTGAAGACTCACCTGAGAAATCCACCTTCTGCTACTTTTCCAGCGTCCATCCTTTTAGCAGGCTGTGGGCCATGGCCAATGCCGCAACCAGCCGTGGCCTCCCCTTGCCGCTTCATCCCAAGACCAGGGGCCTCATTTCTAAAACTTTGCGTAGGATTTGTGTAAGAAGTGGCGTACGGATGAAACATAGGACGTGCGTACGGACAGAAATATTTGGATTTATAAACCGTGCGCACGCACATCCTACGCATCTTTCCCTTAATAAATCACAACCCATTCTAAATGCAGCGCAGCTTTAGCGGCTTCATGACACGCCCATAGTTGCCCATAATTAGTCCGTGAAACGCCCACAAATGAATATTCATTGATTGGGAAACCATGGCAAACACCGAGAGGAAATGAAAAAAACGTAACTTCATTCAATGTGAAGTAGAAGTTATCGTTGGCGAGGTGGAAAAGAGGAGGAAAGTGTTGTTTGGAGGGCACAGTGTGGGCATTACTAATGCCAAAAAGGCACGTGAGCGGCAAACGGTGGCAGACGCCGTAAATGCTGGAGCCTCACAACCACCGAGGTTGGAGGGGGGACAGGAGCGCCAGATGCACCGGGTGACACGCGTGGTTCCTCCGAGTGCTCCTCTGTAACGCCGGGCCCAAAAGCCCGCAGAGGTCCAAAGGGACGGCTCGATGAAGTCAGAACCGGCTCATCAGCCACTCGTCCTCGTTTGCCAGCAAGTCTTCTTGCTGTCTAAAGATGCGTTCACTCCAATTCTTCCATTTGCCACATCTTCTAAGATCAGCCATTGTGCGTCATTCCGCATTGTGATGGAGCATTTTATTTCCCTCCATTTAATTACATCTGACAAGCTACAGATGTCGGTAATAATCCACGTGGAAATGGGAAATTGATCAGCAAATGTAATTTCTTGTTGCTTTCTGAATGGTTGAGACATACGCCATACATTGTTTTATCAAAAATAAAACAAACTAAAGGCATATGCATGAATACCATAATTCCATAGCTTATGAAGAAATGTTTTAATATGAAAACAACTTTCCCCAGTGGACAATTAGTACATCTGTCCGTCTAATTGCACCTCTATCCGCTCCTCCAGACGGACACATTAATGAGAATATCAGTTTTGTACATTATTTCGTTCTGTTAACTATATTATTTATGAGGATGAATTGGACAACATGCCAATATTGTAGAACATATTTCACTTTTCTTTTTCCAAATATGTGTTCATTTGAATTTCTGTTGTAATTTCCGTTTGATCTTTTTTGTTTGTTTCACTGCTGATCGATCAAACGGTGTTGGTGTAGCTGTTAATTGTCAGACTTGCTTTGTGAAGTCTTCATGTTATTTCTGAGAGGCAGGATTGTCATTTTCACTTTCACGTGTTTCTTCCATCTGCCGACGGTGTCGCCGTTTCTCATTTCACCCGTTTTTGTGCGTACGCCTGGGTCAGAGCGTGAAGGACCGCACATTTTCCCCTCAAGTTTGCTTTTTATAAATCTAGACTATTGCGTAGAGAGTGGCGTACGCCTTCTTTTGTGCAAATGCAACGCTTATAAATGAGGCCCCTGACCTCTACCACACCCATCCATTCATCCATACACAAACTCTCTCCACCCCTCCCTGACCACAGTCATCCCTCTTGCATTCAACGCTCTCCTTACAGCCTCCGTCCATCCCATTCGTGGTGTTCCTCTCATTCTCACTCCACTCACATCAGAGTCGTATACCTTTTTCACCAATCGCTCCCTTTACTTTCTTTCAACATGTCCAAACCCTCCCAGTGTCTTTTGCTCTGCTCTATCAGCCAACTCTGGCATCACACCAGTTCTCTCTCTGATGACTTCATTTCTCACTCGATCCATACGTGTCACACCACACAAACTCCTCAAACATCTCATCTCAACTACATTCAGCTTCCTCTTTTCCGGCACTTTCAGACTCCATGTTTCAGCCCCATATAACGCTGCAGGCCCCACCACACCCTCACACAATCTCCTTTTTGCATCTTTTCCCTGTGACCTACATTCAAACACTCTTCTTCATCCCCCCCCCCCCATATCTTTCGTACTTCGTTCATTCTAAACTCTACCTCTCCCCCCATTCCACCATCCACACGACCCCAAATACTGAAAACACTCTACCTCTTCCAACAACTCCCCATTTAATGCCACATTCAATCTAGGTTCACCCTTTAACCTCGTACACCTCATCACCTTACTCTTTTCCACATTCACTCTCAACTGCCTTCCATCCAAACTCCTCAACCAGACGTGCCAAGCTCTCCTCTGAGTCAGCCACTAGTGCAGTGTCATCTGCAAACAGCAACTGATTCACACTCTATTCACTGCCGTCAGTAGAAGAATAGAATGGCTTTATTGTCATTGTGCATAGTACAATGAGATTTAAGCATCACCATCAGTGCAAGAACAGTAAGGAAGGGAAAAGTAGTAAGAAAACATTGTAATATAATAAAATCAAACAAGCAAACAAACAGTATATACAAGTGTGCAATATAAGCTGTAGACTGTGCTGAAGAGTGCCGAGATAACTGTGCAAAAATTGCGTATGAAAAAACTGTGTAGACATGTCAAAGTGCAGAGGTGGCAATGAGGTAGATAGTTGACACTGTGGACAGACTGTGGACAGAATAAACAGGAATGTATTTTTTCTTTTTTTGTTCTTATCTGTGCATTTGGGAATTGAGGATTGTTATTGCCTTTGGAAAGAAGCAGTTTTTTAGTCTCTTCGTTTTGCTTCTGATGCCTCTGTAGCGCCTCCCGGAGGGCATCAGGTTGAACAGGTCTGAGCCGGGGTGTGAACTGTCCTTAATGATGTTCTGAGCCCTAGTGAGACAGCGCGCGGAGTAGATGTCCGTCAGGGTGGGGAGAGGGCACCCAATGATTTTCTGAGCCGTCTCTACGACTCTCTGCAGTCTCTTTTTATCCGCGGCCGTGCAGCTGCCGAACCAAACAGTTCTGCAGTCTGTGAGCAGATCTGGATGGATGATGGTAGAAGGTCAGCAGCAGGTTGGTGCTGATGTTCTTCCTGAGGAAGTGCAGACGCTGCCGAGCCTTCTTGATGATGGCAGTGGTGTTGGCTGTCCAGGAAAGGTCTGCAGAGATGATGGTGCCGAGGAACTTGAAGGTGTGGATCCTCTCCACATGCTCCCCATTAATAAGGAGGGGGGCTGGGTCCGCGCCATGTTTCCTGAAGTCGACTGATCTCCCTGGTTTTGCTGGTGTTCAGGGTGAGGTTGTTCTCTCAGGACCAGGTTGTCAACTTCAGGACCTCCTCTCTGTAGGCAGACTCCTCCCCCCTGGGAATGAGTCCGACCACCGTGGTGTCGTCGGCAAACTTGATGATGCAGTTGATGTGGGCTGGACTGCAGTTGTAAGTGTAGAGGCAGTACAGCAGGGGGCATAGCACACAGCCCTGTGGGGCCCCATGTTCAGTGTGCGGGTGGAGGAGTGGTGGGGGCCAAGTCTCACAGTTTGTGTTCGGTTTGTGAGGAAGTTGTTAATCCAATTGCATGTGAGGGGTGGGAGGCCAAGAGTGAGCAGTTTATTACAGAGTCTGTCCGGGATTATTGTGTTAAAAGGTGGTGGGGTGGTGTTGGACTGTTTCATGGCGAGCAAAGAAGCAGTTGAGCTCCTCTGCCTGTGTAGCATCTGGAGCTGCTGTGGACACATCACAGCCCCCGAAGTTGGTGATGTCCTGGATGCCTCGCCAGTATTCACCATGCTCACACCCGTACTCAACACCCTTTCATTCACCTCTTTTACCACACCATCCATATACACGTTAAACAACCACGGAGACATCACGCATCCCTGACGCAGACCAACAGGAAACCACCCACTCATGCTATTTCCCACTCTCACACACGCTCTACTGTTTCTATAAAAACTCTTCACACCTTCCAACAATCTACCATCAATACCATACACGCCTCTCTATCAATCCTATCATACGCCTTCTCTAAATCCATGAATGCCCAGAACACCTCCCTCCCCTTAGCCAAAACCTTTTCACACACCTGTCTCACAACAAACACCTGATCCACACACCCTCTACCTCTCCTGAAACCACACTGCTCTTCACCAATCATACCCTCAGTTCCCTCCACTACCCTATTAATCAGCACTCTCCCATACACTTTGCCTACAACACTCAACAGACTAATACCCCTAAAACTACCACATTCATACTTATCACCCTTACCCTTGTACAGGGGAACCACACACGCACTCATCCAATCAAGCGGCACCTGCCCATTTGCAAAACACACATTCAACAATCTCACTAACCACTCGATCACGATCGCTCCACCACACTTCAGACATTCCACAGCACACCCATCCACACCTGCAGCCTTTCCTACTTTCAACTTTCCCACAGCTTGCTCCACTTCCTCTCCTGTAATCAACGCTTCATTCAACTCTTCCAATACATTCAGTCTACTTTCCCTTCCATCCATCCCAATCACAGCATCCCGATCTTCCTCCACATTCAGCAGCCTCTCGAAATACTCTGCCCATCTTTTTCTTACTGCATTCCCCTCATTCAACATCCTTCCATCCTCTGTTTTTACCTTCTCCTCCCTTCCCGACACTCCCTTTTGCACCCTCTTCACCTCCTTCCAAAACATTTTCTTGTTCTCTAGAAAATTATCCGTCAACTGTCTGCCCCACCTTTCGTCTGCAGCCGCTCTTGCCTCACGCACAGCTCTCTTAGCATCAGTTTTCTTCTCCTTATAACACTCATATGACTCCCTGTCCTTTCTCTGCAGCCATACTTCGTACGCACATCTCTTCTCAGCTAAAGCCAACCTTACATCCTCGCACCACCATTCACTTCCCTTTCTTACACCCCCCCCCCCCCCAACACGTCTCACACCACACACTTCCTCTGCACTTCCCACCACTGCACTCTTGAACTGTTGCCATTCTTCCTCCACTCCAACAACCATTTGCTCCTTCACCATCTTCCACTTGCCACCTAATTCCCTCTGATACTCACACATTTTCTCTCTGTTCTTCAAAACACTCACTCAGAACTTCTCTTGCCCCCCCACTCTTTCTCGATCTCACCCATGGCATAGCCACACGCAACCTTCCTTCCACCAAATAGTGATCAGACATACCTCCTCTCTCTCCCCTCCTCACACTTACATCCAGCAATCTACTACATGCAACCTTTGAAACCACCACATAATCCTTCAGTGCTTTGTCAATCACTCTTCCACCACTCTGCCTCACCCACGTATATTTATGGATCTCTTTCTTTCTGAACCATGTATTCCCAATCACCATCTCTCTTTCAGTGCACATTCCTATCAGTCTCTCACCATTATCACGGCTCTATGTACCTCGTGTAAAACTTCAAGAAATGCTTCATTAATGTGGAGTTTGAATGATAGGAAGAATGAAAAACAAATCTTCCAACACTACATGGATGTAGGGAAAAATATACCGAGACAGTAAAAAGAAAACCATTAAATAGTGGATCCCCTGCAGTCATTTTCCCGCTTAGACTTTGAGGCTGCATCTCCTCACGTCTCACAGTTTGCACTAAAACTGAGCAGCTGTGTCCTGCACGTCTGTTTCTCATCCAGCAATAATGAAAAAGCACATTTCTCTGTCTTCTGCTGCAGCTGAGCATATATCTGCGTTACCTTTTCACCACTACAGAGTTCCATCATTTATTTCAGAAGTTATAGTCTAAAAATAACCGTGATCGGTCAAATCCATGGAGAATGATTCCAGACGTTTATGGCAGGAAAACTCCTCACTGCATAAAACACTTCTCACACAGACATGAACTTTTTCACACTTCTCTCTTTTTTAAAATTCTCAAACCTTCATAGAAAATAGGTCCAGGATCTTAGACTGAAAAAGATCTGATCACGGATTTCTGATCTGAAGAGCTCCATGTTTCTGTTCAGGAGACGTAGGAGCTTGATTGACAGGGTCTCCAGCCAATCAGGACTCAGAACAGGGTGCACTGTTTGTAAAAACAAAAAAGCAGCATAATTCCTCTAAAAGAATGAGTGAATCCACGACAGATGAACTGCGACGTGGAAAGGTAGGAAGGCCCCCCATTCAGGGATTCAGACGGGGCACAGACTGCAGAACGGTGGAATAAAATGTCATGTTTTTCTCAATCGTGTGGCCAGATATTGTTCAGTGGGCCAGACCCAACATGGAGGCTGGTCGGTTCCACCACAAGGTGGTGGGGGAAAAAAATCGTAAAGATTAAAGATTATCTGCAGATGGTCAGATTGAAACCAAAACATGAGTAAAGCAGTCTTTTTGGAAAATCCTCAAATTAGAGAAACAACATGCATTCCTGTGGTTCTAGCACCAAAATGTCCTTTCAATCTTTAAGAGCGAGATGTCATAAGATTGAAATTAAAATTTACCCCACCAGAGTGGGGGGGGGGGGGGGCAAGCACAACGTTGTCCAGACACTGACATCTGTGTGACAGACGGCAGAGGTGAACCTCATTATTATTGGACCTTAGATCTGCCCAACACTGACTCCTAAAACCAGAGTGTCACTTCATGCAGACCTCATGTCTGCAGACAACCTGCATGTCATGTCAAGATGCAAAAGGTCTCCTGGTCCTGACAGGAGATGGGACAAAGCAGGGAGAAACCTCGGATTTCAAAAATGTACAATCAATAGTGTTTATTGGAAAGATGAAACCCGTTTCTGCACTGACAGTTAGACCAGAAGCATAAAGAAGTGACAGGCTGGCAAATGCAGTTCTACGTATTTATTGTACTAAAGGTTTACATGACAAAACAGCCAGTATGCATATTTATATTGTCAACAGGGGAAGAACAGAGGGTTTAAAACATCAACAGGAGAACCATTAACACATGTCGACTTACTGGAAGAATCATTGACGGCTGTAATGTTACCATCTAAAGTGGTATTATGTCAATGCTGGGCACATATGAAAAACAGACCCTATACAGGAAATGCCTCTGCAGATGCAACAGCAAAACAAGCTGCACCATAAAATACAAGCATGCACTAATGAGGATGGGACTGCTGCTGCAAACACTGATGTGTTAAAAGAAAGGCAACAGTGCAACAACAAGAAAAAGATCTTTGGTCAAAGAAGACAGCAACATTAGAACAATATATTTATGTCAGCACGGAAGGAAAATCTACTTTATCTAAATCTACAGCAGCAGTGTTGAGTCATGGGCCTTGCCATGACTCAATGGGGGGGGGGGGGGGGGGTGAGTTTATAGGATAAATGTTTGACAACTTATGGATTTATTCTCTATTGAAACATTTTGTAAACAGTCTGTTACATGTATGTGTCATAATCCCCAAGGCAATGTCAGACCTAAGAGGAATATTTCCTGAACCACCTTTTCCTTTCCATACAATCCATATGGATTTTATTAAATTAAACAAAAGCAAAGGACTAAAATATTGTTCAGTGATTATTGATGATTTTTTCTAAATGGGTATAAATTTTTCCATGTGCAACACAGGATGCCATTACAGTAGCTAAAACTATTTGTAAGAGAATAATCCCAACTTTAGGCATACCATAAGTGATAATGGTACACATTTTGTAAATCAAGTGACAGAAAAAAAATGGCTCAACGTGTTTGTACTGATCTATAGAGAGATTGTAGTTGCCACCCACAAAGTGCAGGACTAGTTGAGAGAACTAATCAAAGTTAATGAAAGGGACAGAGAGTGGCTGACGGCATAGACTGAGTTCAGCTAAGCATGCATTTTAAACCCACAGCAGGTCAACACTAATGCCTTTGTAAATGTTGCATGGACGCTCTTATCGGTTACCAGACCTTGATCCTACACAGCAACATTCTCCAGATGATGATGAAACTTTAGTGGATCATTTGAGAAAAATGTTTACCACTAAAGATGTGCAAAGGACAAATCCAGCACCAGAATCTCTGATCTCACCTCACCTCACCAGTGCAGGTCAGTGACTGGGGCTTTTTGACGGCCATTCTGATTTGCTTTGAAATGCTTTATTTAAAGCAATCAAATTATAATGCACAAACAATCAGCAGTTATCCATTCATACAAAGACATATCAAACTTAAGAGAATTAGACATTAAATCAAAGATTGCTTGAAAAGGAGTCTAAGAAAGAGAACTTTAAATGAAAATGTATCTGACCCTTACAATTTGTAACTCTGTGGTACAAAATGTAATTACCTGAACCAAAACTTCATCTGGAAGCAGGACGATAGTTTTTCAAAGTCACTAAACCTGCAGACGACTCATTTCCTAAAGCTTTTAAATTCTGTGACTTCATATTCTGCAAACATCCCAACTGGTTTTCTGATGTAGAGAAAAGTTTCAAACAACATTTCAGCAGCTGCCTTCAAAGACAACCTCTCAGTGATGGCCCATTTCTGATGGGTACATTTCATTTGGTTCACATTTTACGTCGGATTCTCGCCGACAACCCTCTGCATTTACCCGGACTTGGGACCGGCACAGGAAAGCACTGGCCTGTGCCTCCATGTGGTTGCATTACCTAACCAAACCTAGTTATTCTTTAATCAATTTTAAACTTCTTGCATTTAATATGGAAACGTTTCCTTGACCCAGTTAACTTTAGGCTTTTATTTAAAGTTATTCAAGGAGTATTTGAAAGCATTACACAACTTTACACCTTTGATGGATTTAAAAACCCATTTTAGTCACTGTTGTCAAGTTAAACATTCATTTTCTTATTTAAACATTTAGTTGTGTTGCCAAGTATAAAATGAAAACTATTAGCGTTACTTTATTTGATTGATAGCTCTGGATACTTTCAGTGTTTTTTTAAAAGAGGAAGCCCTTTAGTCCAGTTGAGTTGGACTCCACGGCTCCGATGCTGCAAATGAAACTCCTGCGGCAGAAGCAGCACTTCCGATAAAGAGATTGAAGATATCAAAACTTGAAAACTCACACTTCTGCTCCAAAAAAACATCTAAACATCATTTTTGGTAAAAATTTTGCCAGGAAGAAACCATCCCCTCTTTCAATAAAGAAATATTCCACATCATGTTTGGAAAACAGTCTTTTATAAAACCATGTCTGAGAACTCAAAAACCAAAACCCTTTGGTAAAACAAAGTCATGGATGTTCTGCCACCGATGTGACAGTTTGATAAACTGAAGAAAAAGGCAGTAATTTGGTGACAGGCAGAGGAAACGTGTTTTAGCAGGAACCCGGCTTTGGACGTTCTCCTTACCAGCACACTCTTCAAACATTGTTTTTAGTCCAACAAAGAATTTGATCAGACTGCTGCATTTGGACCAGAACACACCGATGTTGGTTCTTCCTCAACACATTTGAAGACACAGTGACAGCTAGAGAACGGGTTCGGTTCTGGTCCTGCAGCAGTTTCACACAAACAGAACCAGCTGTTCAAACCAACATTAGGATGTAGATGATCACAAACCCAAGACTGAACACAGTGAAGTAGTTCAGCTGTTGGACAAACTGGTGTTGGTGTGAGTGACAGGAACATTTTGTCCAGGTTTTTCAAAAACGGTGGACTCCAGCGTCCGACCGTCAACCGTTGCTTTAACTGAGGAATAATGCTGTGAATAAAAACACCCATTTGAAACCAGAGGCTGTAAATTCTGTTGGAGGAACGCTAGCGTCAGGGAAGATCAGAAATTCTGATCACCAGAAGAGAAGCCAAACGGTGGCGCCCTTTTCTACACGCCGTTTGTGAACGTGTTCAGAGAAGCAGGACACGCGGCAGAACAACGTCTGCCTTCTTTTCCATCTTTGGAAAAGAAAAAAGTGGAGCTTCTGAGGGTGGAGTATTTTCAAAACCCTTAATGATCCAGCAGGTAAATGACTCTCATGGGTCACCGTACCCCTCCCCTGAATAAAAGGATGAAGAGCTCCAGTCAACCACCAACATGACTGACAGCTCAGATCTGTGAAGACTTTGGCTTCTGGATCCAGGTACAAATCAGATCCACACTGCTGTTTGAACAATATCTGAACCTGCAAGGAAGGATGTTTAGGTTTGGAGTGATCATCAGTTTGTTGCAGCCTTTTGTCAACAGACAAAGGTTTGTAGAACAGAAGCAAAGCTGCTCCTGAACACCTGAAGCAGATCACAGAAAGACCTCAGACTGTAGAAACGTGGACGTTCCAACATTTCATAGTAAAGCACTTGATTCAAATACTCTGACCAAACAGTTGAACAGTTTTTAAATGAAGGTCTTGATTGAAATATGTTGAGCTCTTCCTGTCAACAAACCCCAAACATACAAACCACTTCAGCCCCGACAGGAGAAGAAGGTGGAATCCCATTGAAAAGGATGTTCCTGACCTTCCAGAACCCTTGTAAAGGAAATGACCCGTAGGAACTTCAGTCAACCAAGTCTGGGGCTGATCAGAGCTCAATTAAATGAGAAAATACCGACACAAGCTGGAGGGGAAAAAAAGTCATCAAACCAAAGTTGTTTTAGGTATTGACGTCATGCAGACACCTGGAGGCTGTAGGTGAGAACTCCCAAGAAAAAGGTTTAGATGTTCACCAGGACCAAAGTAAGAAACTTTCACATTCATCATCAGGACGTGTTTGTCTGTTCAACCTGAACTTCCTCAGTTTGTCAAACCCACGTGGAACAAAACTGAGTCCAGAGGAAGATGAGACATGGTTTCTGTAAATTACCACACTCCAGCTGAACCTGAGAAACCTCCTCATGTTTCAATACTTATCTGTGGAGCAGTTCGAGGACTTTCCACTGCAAGTTGCTCCAAAACCATAAGACGGTTTCAAACAAACATGTTTTTCAGCCGCGAATGCTTCGTCTTGACGAGACGCCTGAAATCAAAGCCATTACGCAACAATCGTCTCAGGTGTGTGGTCACAGGATCCTCGTAAACTTACCCAGAAAATAAAAATCAGGACTCTGACCGCCGGCTTTAGGCTGGTTTGGTCCAAAACTGCTTTCACTTCCATGTCCAAACAGTTCCAGCTCCTTCAGACCGACGCTGCTTTCATTTAGCTCACCTCCTTTTTTAATGCTCTGGAACATCCAGTCTTTGGTGCAGAACTTCAGACATCTGCACTTCCAACTCCATCGTTCTTTGGAACAGAACTCTTTCACAGTTCAGTTCTCTGGAAGGGGAACCTTCTAAATGGTGTTCAGTACTTAAGCAGCTGTATTTGCCCAAATCCTTGTAATGCCTCCCATCTGCTGGCTTTATTGGTCAGAAACTCCTCTTTTTCCAAGTTTTGCATCAATTTAAAAGTCCTGAACACGAGTCACCACTGAACTTTATGCCACACAGTCCAGGTTCTGCTTCAGTTTGATGCTGTGGAACCTTCAGAAACAGGCTTTGCTTCAAATTCAGAGAAATTCCATCAACTCTTCCACAAACTTCTCAAGTAAAGGAAGTCAGGAACCAAAACGGCAAGTTTGAACTTTTCCTTTGGCCGTACACTTTAGGGGCACGTTTTCCATTGAAGTGTACTTTGCTGGTTGTACTTTCTTGCTGCCATGTTGTTTGAAGTGTACTTTGCTGGTTGTACTTTCCTGCTACCATGTCACTTTTAGTCACCGGCCTCCAGTGGCGAACCTTCATTCGTGGTACGGTCCGCTTATCCAGTTCCATTCTGGAATTTCGTCCAAATTCCTTTGTGGCTCAGTGCTCCCATGTCCTTCATGTCTGCCCGCCTCAGCAACTTTGTCCAAGTTCCACCTTTGGAGCGTCCTGAGGATCACTGGATGGAGAAATCTTTGCATAAAAGTGTTCAGTTTTTCATTTGCCGTCTTGCTCCTCATCCTGGTTCCACATCACAAATCAAAGTTCTCTGAAAGCTGCTGCAGGAAGAAAACATTAATAGTTCAAACATAAACCAATAAAAATAAAGACCCCCTTAAAGTAGCACCTGATTTTCCTAATCAAATTCAGAGATCAAATTAAATCCTCTGCAGGGAGGAGTCTCTGCCTAAATAAAAGGACATTTACTGGAGGGTAACAAAGACCAATAATCATTTTAATTTTGTTTCCTTTTCACCATATTTATTTTTGCTGCCGTTTATATGAGTTACTATTTAAACCATGTCTTTATTCTTAGTTTCATGATTGATTATTTAAATATAATTTATGGATGTGTAAGTTCATCAATGTATGTTTAAGATTTAAGTTCTTAGTTTAGGAGACCAGTGGTCCTTCGTACCGTGAAAGAGGGTCTAAGGGCAGAGATGCCAGTTTAGTTTTGTCTTTTTAGTTAAAGTTTAGTGTTCTTCTATTGAATTCTATGCATTTGTGATCCTTTTGATTGTATGTTCACTTTAAAGTTACCGGTACGATGACCATAGAGACGACTGTTGATAATTTGGGCTTTACAAATAAAATTTAATTTAGAAAACAAAGAGGAAAGTTTTCTAGAAAAGATTACGAAAGGTGGAGGAGGGCCGGAGAAGAAATGACAGAATGTGAGAAAAAGGATCTAGAAAGAGCAACAAGCAGACAGATCCAGAAGAAACAGGAAAGCAGAAGAGTTTACTGACCAAATGAAGAAAAAAAAAAGAGGGGATGAAGACTAAAGATGGACAGAAAGCAAACAGAACTTGAGACAAAGAGAACCAAAAAAACCTAACGAGGAACAGATGGCATGGAGAGATCTAGAAAGAAAAGAAACACACAAAACACAAGTGGATCCAGACGGACAAGCCAGAGGTGAACCAGTCCAGAGAAGAAGACCCAAACTGTTCTGTGAAGCAGAACCACATAGACATGCAGCACAAACACCGGTGGATGTGGCAGACGGAGCATGCAGCCCTCCCTGATCTACAGCTCCCTGGTTGTGGGCCGGGCTTTCACAATCATGGACACACCAACAGAACCATAAGAACCAAACCGTCCGACCAGCATTTGGAACCAGAGTTCAATGACTCAGAGTTAAACCAAAGAAACCAGAACCAAAAGAATGGATCACACTGGAGAACAGACATTTGATGTTCTGAACCAGCACGGTAAAACGGCTCAACCGCGGCGGGAAGGCCGAGAGCACGGACGCCGTGAAGGAAGGAAAACAGGTCTTACCTTTTGAAGAACCACCTGAAAAAAAAATGTACAAACTCATCCAACCACAGAAGAAGTAAAGGACAGAACCTCTGATGGACCTCCAGACCAGAACTTCACTGATTCAGCTCCAGCCCCACAACCACAACCTCTGCAGGTCAGAACAGCTTCCAACTACAGACCTGCAGGAACATTCAGGAACAGAACGGTCCTGAAGATCCTAACCTCTGACCAGACTGGACTCAAAGCTCCAAGAACTCCTAGAGCAAAAACTAAAAACCTGACGCTGGACCTCAACTTGAACCTGACAGACAGGAAACGGCATTGAAGGTGACTTTAGCACAGAGGAGGAGGAGCTTAGTGGACCAGGATCCAAGAGAACCGGACAGATTGTAACAGAAAAGTCATTTCAGCCGTGAAAAACTGAAGACTGAAGGTTCATTTGCAGTTAAATGTGGGCAAAAACGTCGCAAAAATCCCGATGCTCACAAAAGAGAGGTAAAGAGGGGCACGGCGGCCACCAAAGAAAAGCAAGGGTGGCAGCAAGGCGGCCGAAGGTGGTACAGGGGCGGCACGGCGGCCGAAGGTGGTACAGGGGCGGCACGGCAGCCTGGAAGTAAAGACAGGACAGAGTTGGACGGACATACCTTCAAACGATCCACGAAATGCTCCATGTGATGAAATGTGGGTGTGTGCATTAAAACCGGTGTCTCACATACCTTCATGAAGATCAAAAGGAAAATTCAAAATGGCGGCAGCAAACGCAAATTGATGACGTCAGTCCACGCTGCAGGAAAATTCTAGAACTTTTAAACATAGATCTAAAAACTACAGACTGTTCTGATGAATCCTGGAGGCGTGTTCTCCAATCTAGAACTGGTCCTGTTTTATGTGCCGGCCGCAAAACGGTTTTTGTTTGGTTCCTCCATGAAAGGAGGTCAGAGAGGACGAAGAGCAGCGACTGACCCGGAACAGTCCAGACCCCCACAAACATTTCAGACCCTGAAACAATAAGTTCCATCCTCCCTGTGACCGATATCTACAGCAGAACCTCACCGCTGGTCTGAACTTTTAAAAAAGGAAATAAAGTCACCTTCAATGGAAGCTTAGAGACGGAGGAAAAGAGCGGCGCGGCGGACGAACCAGGAAACCGAGGACTTACCGGCGGAAGATCTTCCTGAGGAAAAAAAGAAAAAATGTTTCAGAAGTTGATTCTTTTGGAGTGAATAAAGCAGAAGGGATTTTCTAAGAGTTCTGTCTTTAGTGCTTGAGGCTACAGTCATTTAGCATCACGGTGCCTACGGCGCCACCATCCTGCTGGTGGCAGAACAGCGTCTCATGAGGCCTGTGGGCCTTTAACACCAGAGCTGCAGCCGTGAAGCGTTTGCCAAATACTCAGAATCCGTTATGACTTTACGTAATCAGTGGTGGACCGGTTATGGTCATTCAATGAGCGGGTGTTCTCCCGTTGCAGGCTCCGGTGTTTTAAGGCTTTTATCTGAACGTCGGGTTTGAACAGACTCACGTCTTTGTTTGGCTGTTTCCCGCTCCTCCTCTTCCTGGACAGCTGCCGCTCTTCCAGCAAGGAATCCTGGGAAACAGATGCGGTTACAGCCACAATCCCCATATTTACAGCAAAAACCAACCTGGCCTCCGACACAGAAAATGAACTAAACCTTCTGTGTCACATGTTCTCCAGACCAGTGGTCCCCAACCCCCGGGCCGCAGACCGGTCCGTGGGTTACTTAGTACCGGCCCGCAGACATGGCCGGCCCTCCCTATACGCGAATTACGCAGCCGCGTAGGGCCCCCGTCACTACCAGGGCCCCGAAGTGGCGAATAAAATAAACAAAAAAAAGACCCAAACCTGGCAACCAATTTCATAGAATTTCCGTACCAACGTGCGCTCTGAATGTTGTGCAAGAGAAAGTTGCCTGCACTTTTGTGATCCCCCCTTCAACACACCTGAACCAATCTGGCAACCCAAATAAGGACGTCACGCCCCTCTTAGCAGCGATTGGTCAACATCATTCCATCTGAGCCATACACAGTGTGCATTTACGAGCGCATTTTATTTCAATAAAGTTGGGAAAAAGAAAAAAAACGAGCACATTTTGTCACACTGATCAAAGCGACAACAAGAGAACTTCATGCCACAGAGACTTTATCCATCATTAGGAGCTGAAAAAAGATGAAGAATTCAACATCAGTCACAAGGTAAGTTTGGAGGATGTTGGGGCCGTATTTTTTACATTATTAAAATTTTTTTTACATTATTATTAGTAAAATACTAATCGATCCGAGGTAAAGTTTGCACATAAACGACCCCGTTTTTGTCGTAATTTCCAATGGAAAACTCGAAAATAATTCTGATACCCAAGTTTCCAAGATGAGGTCAGACATGACCTTCTAAAACAGCTGAGAGCAGAGAAGAGTAAATAATGATGATGGTATGGTGGTTGAAAAATGTTTAACTCACGTTATCGTATTGGTTAATTGTTTTTCTACACATATTTAGTGCGTTCTGCATTTTCAGGTTTATGTCATTAAAAAAACCCTGCTGTTTATTATAGCAGGTCAGGTATTCCGACTTTTTCAACATTGAATGTGTCTTAAAATCGTGCATTGGCATGAAATATGGAGAATCAAAACTGCCAAATACATAGGAAATGAATGTTCTCATTTATAAATGACAAACAAAATAAATGTACTAATTTTAAAATCATGAACGTACAAAATAATAGATAAAGATGTGTATAAATGCTTAAATTTCCATTTATACTCAAATTATTGTTCACATTTATTATTTATAAATGGGTACATTTTTTTCTTATTTGTATTTTGCAGTTTTGATTCTACATAATGGTGATGTTTTGCACAGTTCCGTCTCAACTGACAGTTTCTTCTGCTCTCAAAAAGTATTGGAGGTGGTGCAGCGTCCACATCCCAAGATGTTCTTGTCATCACTGAAGATTTCATCTCAGGTAATTTTAATAGCATGTAAAGTAATTTAAAAAACAGTGTCTGCATAACCCCTTATGTTCATAAACAGCAGCTGAAGAGAATGGAGTCCCAAGTTGTTCATAATTAAATTAATAAATATGACCTCATGCAAATATACAATCAAACAATAAATCTCTCATAACTATATAAAAAGATCATGAATTTGTGAAAAACCTGCACACAGACTTTAAACGAGCCAATATATTATTAGTATTCTGCTATAGATATTTTATTAGCTTTATCATTGATTATTGTATAACAATAATTCTTGTTTTTTAGCTGCAGAAGAAACTCCTGTCACCACTTCTACTGTTGAAAGGGAAACATTTGACTGTTTTACTTTTCACTGTTAGCTTGTATTGAAGTTATGTATCTTATGTTCCAGAGGCTCCAAGAGAGGTGTGTATGGAAGAGGAACAGACTGGATCCAAAATTCCACCTACCGGTACCTCAAATCCAGTTGGTCCAGCTGAATGACCAACCACACTCTCTGATCCAGAAAGAATGGATTTGGTGCAAAGAGGTCCTTTTCAGACTGAGAAAGACTCTGACTTTCCAAAATCCCCCTCATTGAGCTGTTGTGTTCTTTATGTTGGATTGTTTTATTGTCATTTGATTTGCTATTAACTTGCTGTTTTTAATAAGTTGGAGTTTTGTGAATGTCATTTGTTGAGTGCCTAATGTTACATTAAAAAATGTATATCTATATATATTTGTCTTTCATATTTATTTCTTTGCATTTAAATTTGTTTGGCACCACTAAATGTGCATCCAACATGCAGGCAATTTACTGTATTCAATTCTTCGGCAGCAACAATAATTCACAAATGTATTAATAGAGATATCTCATTTATATTACAACAACAGTTGCTTTTTTTGGTGCTGCTGATCAGTTAGAGGGCCCACAAATTAAAATTTGCTTAGGGCCCCCAGAAGACCAGGGCCGGCCCTGCCCGCAGAGAACACATAACTTACATTACTTCCGTCTTATTTTATATCGGAATCTGAAAGATGTTTTATTTT
Source organism: Oryzias sinensis (assembly GCA_037389245.1). Lineage (NCBI taxonomy): Eukaryota > Metazoa > Chordata > Actinopteri > Beloniformes > Adrianichthyidae > Oryzias > Oryzias sinensis. The sequence continues at coordinate 26,139,230 of CM074504.1, forward strand.
GAAAAATTGCCCGATTCTCTGTCACTCTAGACCAGGGGCCAATGAGCATGCGGCTCTTTGCGTCGCATCATATTGTGGCAACCCGGGAGTTAGCCCCGCCTTCAGCCCCTAAGACTCATGGGAAGTGGGGAATCTTGGGTGTAAAACCATTAGTGAGGTGGCTATGAGCAGAAGTCAGGTTCATGATGTTGGAGTACTGGTGGTTGAGTTCAAGTAAATGCTCTGTTAATCTGATTGGGAACAGTTCAATACTTGTTACCTTAGTTCTGTGGTGAGGAAGTAGAGGTTTCAATTGACATAACCATGTCATCAAATGATTGGTTTTCATGACAGAGAACCATCATAAAACTATAAATTAAAAAATAATTGAAATCTTTATTCATACTGAAGCTCAGTTTGTTTAGTCACATCTCTGTCCCCCCATCGTTGTAGTGTTGCTATATTACTCAGCCTACATTTAAAAGACCGGTCCGTGAAAACGTCATGTGATGTCATCATACCGGTCCGTAGTGTTAAAAAGGTTGGGGACCGCTGCTTGAGAACCTCGACGGTCCTGCAGTGAGGTTCATGTGTCACCAAAACTCACATCATGTCAAAGTTACAATACGGTGCGTTTAATGCAACAGATTTGGTGATTTTAATGGTTGAAAGCTTTTTTTGGGATCCCCAGAACTCTGGTTCCACATTCCAAAATCCATCTTTAAACAGATGACCCTTGAGACCAAGAAGATTCCAACAGTTTTATCCAACTTTCACAAAAATCCTTCAGTTTGACATTCAGCCACAGTTTCAATCATCAACACTAATATTTAGTCTGCCAAAAATCCATATTCAATCAGGACAAGTTTGACAAAAATGCTATAAAGACGTAACATTACAGGAAACTCATCTTTAATACAGATTTAAATTCAGATGCCGCTGCTCTGAGTCCCTTAAGCCAGAAGACTTGATCCTCCCAACAATAAATGTCTCATTATTACACATTTTGGTTGCAGTTTCATAGAGTTCAAATTTAAAAATATGCTTCTAAATGATATTAGGTAATAAAATTTATACTTTGACAGATTTCATTGAAAGAGTCAAACTGCAATAATTAAAGAACATTCAAACTCCATTAAACGGTTTATTTTAGATTTATCCTGATGCTGAATTTCTTAATGTTGAACCCTGGATTTAATAGAAAGACGAATCTAAACACTAGAAAATGCATTTTCTTAAATAAACTTTTAGTGCTTCAGACGTATCAACAACAATAAACCATTGATGATTCATTCTCAAACATCAATTTCATTTATGACTATTATCAGTCTTTGTTGTAAATGGAGAGGCCTGTCCTTTCCATGTTACATAAATGAGTTTAAAACAGTTCATTTAAACCACGCACACCTGGAAAACTGCCCGATAACCTTTCAGCAAATCTCTGCTTGGCTATTGTTTAGGTTTCCTGTTTTTAATGAATGTATTTTCCCTCAAAAGTTTTTTAGTCATCAAGTAATGACTGTTGTGTCTGAAACTTCTATGCAGGAAGCAGAAAACTTTCATTCATTCATCTTCTTAACCGTTTTTCCCTTTCGGGGTCACGGGGTTGCCGGAGCCTATCCCGGCCACTTGGGCGTAGGCAAGGGATGCCCTGGACTGGTTGCCAGTCTGTCGCAGGGTAGAATATCTTCAATCACACATCCATTCACTCTCACACTCACACCTATGGACAATTTAGAGTTGCCAATCAACCTATGTAGCATGTTTTTGGACGGTGGGAGGAAGCCGGAGATCCCGGAGAAAACCCACGCATGAGCAGAAAACTTCTCCCAGAAAAACAAAAAGAAAACTTCCATTTGATTCCAACGTTTAAGGCCGAAAAGCAGAAAGAAGAACCGCTAACCTGAACTCCACGCTGAAACATCCGGGCACCCAGCAGCTCCGCCGCACCTGCGCCCAATCATCTTAACGAGCCCTCTGAGGGGGCGGGGCGAGCACGTGACCACCTGCTCTCCCGGGATGACGACCAATCTCCTCGCAGCGCCGATAGTGGCGCCAAATGCGCCTTTGAAGAAACTTCGGTGTTTGAGCCGGCATACGCACACACACACGCAGGCACACAGATACACACACAGATATACGCACACAGACACACGCACACACACATACACACACTAACAAACACACACACACACACCCGTCAGAAAGACAGCCGTCTGTATTCTGGACCGGAAGTAGTTTTTTATTCATTCACTTCTCATTCATACTAAGGAGCCGTGTTCTAGAGTTCAAGTGCCTGACAGTGATGCTTCGATGGTAGAGTCCTCTGACAGCAGACGCAAAAGCAAAGGATGCTGGGAAACCCAGGCCGTTCATAGGGGTGTAAATGCCAGGGGATGTAATGGTGGGCGTGGTTTATTTGAAAGGTTTGTCTCCTGTTTTCCTGATAAAGAAAATCCAGACTAACTTCAAAGGCTTTTAACCTGAACCTGACTAACCATTTTATTACACGCGACTACATTTTAGATAATAAATAATAATAAATCTGTCAGAAAAAAGGAGCATTTTCTGCAGCGTCCGTGACGTGCGCTGTTTTTACCAGCAGGTGGCGACAATTTACAGCTGTTCAAACTTGGAAAAGTGACGTCAGATCGTTAAATGTTTTAGGAGGAACTAATAAAAATCTAAAGTTCTAATTAAAAAAGTGGTCAAAATAATAACGCTTTATGTATTTTAATCTCTTCATAGACTTATTTTCTGTTTCATTTTAAAATGTTGATATTATACAATAATGTAAAAAACTGACTTTTAAAAGTGTAAAAAATAAATCAAAATATGAGCAGAATTATGGTAATAAGTGAATATTTGTTTCTAATAACGTTTAGAAATGGTAAAAAAGGGAATGAGTCACAGTTTTCAGCTTTTTGTCATCTTAAAGAACAGAAGAACATGCAGACAGATTAGTCTAGTTTAACAACTAGACTTATAAAACATTGTTTTATTTTACTTTAAAATGCATAAAAAACATTTTAAAAGTTGAGTATGTAGATTAAACCAGGAGTCCAGATGTAGTAACTGTTATTAATACATCCCTTATTCTTCTCTTCTAAACTCCAGTTAGGAAAATTTAAAGAATATTCATGCTTCCTGTTGCCCCCTGCTCTCTGGCACTGGGCCCCCCATGGGGGCCCCTGTGGCGGCCCTTATGGCGGTGGGTCACCTGGCAGGCAGAGTCCGTGGATCTTTTGTCCCACGCAGGTGTCTGGGGGGCCCTGGCTGCCACGGCGGGGGTCTTGGTGTGGGCGTGAAGGGCACGCCCCCTCTTTTTACATTCCACTCACCTGAGCACAGGTGTGAGCTCACAGCAGGAGGAACATGTGAGCCTCAGAATCCAGTCTAGAACCGGTCCTTCTTGGATGCTGTGCTGTCTTTGGTGGCAGAACCCTTAATTTACCTGCAGCCTTCATCACTTTGACTGGAACGACGGAACCACAGAACATCTGTTTACAGTCCCGTTCTGGAATAATGTTTGTTCACACGTGAATCTTGAAAACATGAGAACCGGATTCTGCTTCAGCAGAACTCTCACAGACGCTCCAGAACTCATCCCAGTCCAACTGGACTTTACTGATCCTCTGACAGGAAGTGAAAGACTTTACATGTTTGTGATTCTGAATCCCATGTGATCTCCTTCTTCTCCTCTTCCTCTGGGCGGTTCCCCTCAGGGTCTCCACAGCCAATCAGCTTCCTCCGTCTGTGTCCTGCATCCTCTAGCAGCAGCTACCGTCATGTCTTCCTTCTCTGCATCCAGAACCTCCTCTCTGGTCTTTCTCTGGACCCGTTAACAGTTCTGGTCCTGAAGGAGGACATGTCAAGGGGGGGGGGGGGTCCCCACATTCCTCACTTTCTTTTTATGGATGCTTCAACATTTTTGAATTCCTAAACATTTTTCGGTTCTTCTAAAATGTTGTTTTACTTGTGAGTCCAATCCAAGACCGAGGGGGGTGGAAGGGGGGGAGCAAAAAGGTCAGTAAGATCTTCAGGTTCCTCACTATGTGAACACAGGAACATTTTGTAAGAGGTTGTTGTTTGTTTGACACAAACGCAAACATTCACACACACACACACACCAGCACAAACAAACACACACACACACCAGCACAAACACACACATCTAAATTAGGGATGAAACGTTTAAAGAAATATTCTAATGAATAAATATAACTTATTAGAATAGAATGTAATTAAATAGAATAGAATGTAATAGAACAGAATTTAATAGAATCAAAGTCAGTTTTATTGTCAAATATGCTGCATGCACAAGACAGCACAGATGAAATTGCTTTTCTCTCCCCCCACAGTGCAAGCAGCTTATAAAATAATAAATGAAAACAAAATAGATAAAATGACAGTAATAATAAGAATAATAGCAGTAATCTAAACAGAGCAAAAGAGCAATGAGATGATTAAAGTGGCAGTTTAAAGTGACAACAGTGCTGAAAACAGTAAGTGGGTGAGTCAGTGATGGCAGACTTTGGTGAAGATGATGATGTTCTGAACTGGTGTGAAAGTTTTCAATGTGAATTTGTAGGATGGAGTGGAGAGGCCAGAGGGGGGAGGCAGGGGGGGAGTTGAGGGTCCTTATTGCCTGATGGAGGAAACTGTCCTTGAGTCTGCTGGTTCTGGCCTGCAGACTTTCAGTCTCCTCCCTGATCCCTGATTAAATATAATAAAATGTAATAGAGTAGAATGTAATGTAATAGAACAGAATACAATAGAATAGATTAGAGTGACTTATCTTTATAATCACAAAGTGCTTTACAAAAGGACGGCATAAAATCAAAATTAAATCCCCAAACTCAAAATAAAAGTAAAACAAAACAAAGAATAGAATCAACCTAAAGCTCTCCTGAACCCAAACGTCATGACGTGGGACTGAAACCGTTATCGTCCCGACGCTCGTAACGGCCTCTAAACTGAAACGCCTCCGTTACGAGCAGCAGCTGCAGTACCGCTCTGCGGCCGCAGGGGTCGCCAGAACCGCGCCGCCCGCAGCAGGAGGCTCCGGTCCCGCAGCGCTCTCCATGTTGAAACGGAGCAGCTCCTCTTTCCTCGGGCAGACTCCCGTGGTCGCTCTGCGCCAAACCGCCTCCGCTGGCGGCAGCCATGACCCTGGACTCTGACCGTGAATGAACGCTTCCCGGACCGCAGCCGTAAGTCTCCGTCCGCCGCCTGACTGAGCGGCGATGAGGCGAACTTGCTATTTTTAGTAACTTGTGTTTATTTACCGATTCACGATTTAGGCGCCAACTGGCGCTAGCTCGCCGGGCTGTCAATGCTACTAGGGGGGACAGAGCGTCTTTCCTGGGGGTGGGGGTCGCCCCGTCCGCTGAGCGGCAGGACCGGATCGAGGCTAGCGCTCCGAGCTAAAGGAGACCCGAACGGCCAGTCCGCGCACTCCGTGCGGCTGTCACTCGAACCCCAACCCCCCGCTACCGGTGGGGGGGGGGGGGGGGGCGTAACGGTTTCGTGTTGTCGCGCCCCGCCGGAGCGATGTCGCAGTTTCACGATAACGGTAAAAGCACGCGCGCGCCAGACGATCCGAGGAGACACGGAACCGTGCAGGCCCGAACCGCCAGCTCGCGGATGCAGCTTCGCGGTCCGGGACCAGCAGCACCGAGTCGGATGAGGAAACGTGGTCACGCGCCGATCTGAGTCTAGAACGTTCTGGTGAACACGAGCCTCCGCTCCCGTTAGGGAGGAGGTCTGCCCCTCATGGCTGTAGGAGGTCTGCCCCCCAGCAGGAGGTCTGCCCCCCCCCCAGCAGGAGAGTCACCCCCGCCCCAGCAGGAGGAGGTCTGCCCCCCAGCAGGAGAGTCTGCCCCCCTCATAGCTGTTGGAAGTCTGCCCCCCCCCAGCAGGAGGTCTGCCCCCCCAGGAGGAGGTCTGCCCCCCTCATAGCTGTTGGAAGTCCTGCCCCCCCCCCAGCAGGAGGAGGTCTGCCCCCCTCACATAGCTGTTCCCAGAGTCTGCCCCCCCCCAGCAGGAGGAGGTCTGGTCCTCTTTCCTCCTCCATCAGAACCTCTGAAGAGTTGGTAAATGGTAAATGGCGCGTATACTTATATAGCGCCTTTCTTCCTCAAAGGACAAAGCGCTTTACAGTCACACACTGGTGGCGCCTGTCTTGCCCAAGGACGCGTCGACTCATGGGCGTGCAAGGCGAGGTCAGACCTGCAACGCCCAAGATCATGGGACGACCGCCCTACCGCCACAGCCACCCCCCAAGAAGGAGAGTTCTTTCCCGTTTCTGGAATCTGCTTCTCAGAAACAGGAAGTGACGTCTGTGTGTGTGGGGGGTCCGTCTGCGGCGTGCTGAACCGCTCCTCTCTCCTGGACCACGGCCCAGCAGAGACGCTCCTGAGTGCGCTCAGACTGCAGAGATGATGGCGTGGAAAACATGCCCTGGTGGCGTTGGAAGTAGTCATGGACCCAGACGCCGTTCCTCTTCAGAACCAGTCCTAACGCCACAGGACTGAACGTCTTCAGGCGGTGACCCGTGGTGTCCTGATCCGTTTCCACGTGAAGTCTGGCGTGCCGTGTGACGGTCTGCGGCGCCCTAATCGGGCGGGGAGTCTAATGGTCTTGGTTCCTAAGCCCATCCCAAGTAGGGAACCGGGCTTTGCTCTCCCAGCGGGGGAGGGCGCCACAGTGGGAAGGAGCTTTCGCCACAGCTCCTCTCTCCTGCAGGACGATGGAGCCTCAATCCGGAGGTTCTGAAGAGGTTCTGTGATAGATCCGTCAAATCCTGCAAATTTAACGCTAATCCCCTATGCATGAACACAGGCGTGGTCTGTAGCCCTCCCGTCCTGTGGAACAATCCGGTTCCTCTTTAGAGCAGTAACCGTCTGGAGTAGATCACTGATTCCTAGGCGGTTTCTCTTTTACTTATTGAGTGAATTGATCGGAGTTGATGATGCTCCAAGCATTATTGTGGTTTCACTGACAAATAAATCTTCTTGAATCCTATGTCTTAGATGGCTGTGTGTGTGTTGGAGTGTGTGTGTGTGTAGGTGTGTGTGGGGTGTGTGTGTGTTGGGTGTGTATATAGGTGTGTGTGTGTTGGAGTGTGTGTGTGTAGGTGTGTGTGTGTGGGTGTGTGTGTGTGTGTGGTGTGTGTGTGTTGGGTGTGTGTGTGTGGGTGTGTGTGTGGGTGTGTGTGTTGGAGTGTGTATATGGGTGTGTGTGTGTGTTGGGTGTGTGTGTGTGTGAGTGTGTGTGTAGGTGTGTGTGTGTGGGTGTGTGTGTGGGTGTGTGTGTGTGTTTGTAGGTGTGTGTGTTTGTATGCGTAGCTATAGGTGTGTGTGTATATTATTGTCCTATATATAGGTGTGTGTGTGTCTGTGTATATAAAAGGTGTGTATATGTGGGTGTGTGTGTGTTGGAGTGTGTGGATGGGTGTGTGTGTGTGTGTGTGTGTGTGTGTGTGTGTGTATATGGGTGTGTGTGTGTGTGTGTGTGTGTGTGAGTGTGTGGATGGGTGTGTGTGTGTGTGTGTCTGTATGGGTGTGTGTGTGTGTGTATATAGGTGTGTGTATGTGTGTGTGTGTGTGTGTTGGGTGTGTGTGTGTGTGTGTGTGTGTGTGTATGTAGGTGTGTGTGTGTGTGTATATAAAGGTGTGTATATATAGGTGTGTGTGTGTTGGAGTGTGTATATATAGGTGTGTGTGTGTGTGTCCTATATATGGGGTGTGTGTGTGTGTGTATATAAAGGTGTGTATATGTAGGTGTGTGTGTGTTGGAGTGTGTATATATAGCTGTGTGTGTTGCAGTGTGTGTAGGTGTGTGTGTATGTAGATGTGTGTACATGTGGTTGTGTGTGTTGGAGTGTGTATATATAGGGTGTGTGTGTGTGTGTCCTTTGGAGGGTTTTGAGCCACACAAATGTGAAGTCTTCTGGACTTCACGCCGGGTGTGATGTCACCGTCGTCACCTCTGACCTCTGCAGGTCACAGCAGGAAGTAACGTCTGTTAGAAAGACCCCCCATCCCCCACCTGCTCCACAAGTGAACCCCCCTGCTGTCTCTACAGGCTGAGGGATGGCGGCCAGCTGGCCTTTTGTCTGGCCAGTGGTTTAATCCCTCTTGGTGTCTGTTGGATTATGGAAAGTGAGCCGGTTTCCTCGGATGAATCTGCTGCGTCTCGTTTGTGGACGTTTGGTGTCTATAGCTCATCGTGAAGCCGTGTCCACGCAGACGCTACGTACATTTTACACGTATGAAATGCTCGGCCTGTAATAAGTGATTCTGCAGCGTGATGTACGTCATAGTGTCGGTCGTGATATTACTGGGCGATCAAAATGGGGAGTTTCGGCTAATGGTCTTTACACGGTTCTGTTTTAGCTGGTCTCAGGGTACAGCAGTCAGTTTAAAGTGATATGTAGTTGATGCGAATTTTGTGTAGTTTATACACAATTATTACATAAATCTTTTGTGTGTGATTTTGGGAGATGCATACACAGATGTGTGTCTTTCCACGGGCGTTCCCGCGTTTGTCTGTGGGGCCTTATGAACCACAGACGTATACATTTTCTATCACGTATACGGCGCTCATATCACAGTACATAAATCACTAACGAACGGCAGACCAAGCAGCAGCACCTAACACGGTTCATATTCTCTGAATTGGTTTACATGTTCTTTGTGTGGTTTATTCACACTTCCTCCGTGGTTTGAATGGGTTCCTTCCTGTGAATTTGTCACTTTTTTCACACATGTTCATAATGGCAGCCGGTTAATGTAAATTCAATTCTAACTTTCATTTGCATAGCCCATTCACAGCAACAGTGCGTCTCAAACTGGGCTTTATGCTTGATGACAAAAAAATTAAAACCTTACAATCAAAAGATCATAAATGCCTAGAACTCCAATAGCAGAAAATTATAAATAAACAGACAAACTAACATCCCTGACATGAACCCCCATCTCTATGGAAAACTCCTAAGACGGATTCGAGAGAGGAAATAAAAGAAACCTCAGGGGGTGTCTGAAGGAGGGATCTCAGGACGAGGACAGGTGATTTGCAAGACTCTGAGAGAAGAAATTATCTAACCTACTAACTATATTTAAGGTCCAGCAGACGAGCTTCATCCGACCCAGAGTTGGGGACAGCTGGGGCCAGAGACAGGGTCTGACCCCCTCTGACAGTCAGGTACAGGAGCAAAAACCGTAACTGGAATCTGGAAATAACATGGTTATTAAGTTTAATTTAAACACAATTAACAGTAAGACCTAAAATAATCTCTGAATACTAACTGGTCTGACAATAATCCATACAGAGGAATGTTTTCAGTCTAACTTTGAATGTAGAAACTGAGTGGGCCTCTTTTCCATGAGCCAGGGTTTATTCCACATAAAACAGGGGCAGTGGCTCGCTCTACCTCAGCCGTACTTTACCATTCTCCAGATTTTCAGCAGTGCATTTAGTGAGTGGAGTGTTCTGAGGTTGGATGGTAAGGGACTATGAGGTCCTTAATATGGGGCCAGGAGCCATTTCCATGTGGGCCTTATAGAGGTTAGCTGGGGAGGATCTTGAACTGGATTCTGGAATCAGCTGGGATCGGTGAGTGAAACTAACACAGGAGTGATGTGATCTCTTCTGCTAGTTCCAGCTAACAATCCCTAGCTGCTGCGTTCTGTCATCCAAGGGAGGCTGTGGGGCCAGGCCCTTGCTCAATTTGAAGGCTTTCTGCTCAAAGGTAGTGGAGAGGATGCCAGCCGATCCTCTGGAAGCGGGTCAGAACCGGGTCAGCTGTCTGCTGAGGAGCAGCTGTGCTTTAGTCCTGGGTTCTTATTAGAAATATAGTTTTCATTATTATTAGTATTACATATTTATGGCCCACAGCACTCACAGACTGCAAGGACCATAGTGTAACACCTGCTTGGTCGAACTTATATTTGGAGTTCAAAAGCGTAAAAATAAGCCCCCAAAGCACAAAACGACATGACAGTTGTGGACCTCAACAAAAATACACACACACCCACAACATCACTGCAAAAATGTCAAAATTGTAATCGCAAAAATGACGACAAAACACATAAAAGCCCTCAAAAGACGGGCTGCATTGAAATACATGGAAACCTGACAGCAAAAACGTTTTTCTATTATTTATTCGCTTTCCATCCTGCACCTTTAGCTCAAATTTGACCCCCATACACCACCGAAAACTCACCAAAATTGGCACACCTAGGATAAATTGAAAATGAATTTTCGGCAAAGAGAAACCCCCAATTCGATGACATCACAGCGAGCGTTCACGTAAATAAATGAATGGGCCAAAAATCGCTTGTGGGGGCAAAAAAAATATTTTAAATTAGAGCTATGAAACCAAAACACTCATGTTGGAATATCCCGAAGATTTGAAATCATTATGGGATGGCCACCGACCTATGGCGTGGCGGCCATTTATGGCGAACTCTGAAAATGGCGATTGCTTCGTGTTTTTGACAATATGGAAAAGCGACACTTTGCCGGCAACTTCATTCTACAATAACCAAAGACGTTTCGTTGACATTTGACCTTGGAAGAAGCGGCCATCTTGAATTTTCAAAGAAGGCACTATTTGAATCTGGATACCTGTAAGCAGCTTCAGTCCTAGGAATTTTTATGATCTTCTTGAAATTCTAGGGCATCAGCCAACCAGTGGATTATTTATGTTTCCTTGAAGAGCAGAACGAAAGATATACCGTGGTAACTGATTCTTCAAGATCAATATCGTTGATTTAGTTGGTTATTATTGGTGTTTGTCTCTTAATAATCATTGTTGCTATGGTTACGGTTTGATCAGTAGTGATAGTTGTCTTTCCGGGCTTGACCGCCTCACATGACGTCTGTGGGGGGTGGGGGAGCCTCATGAGAACATAAGGAGGTTCTCTCGGCTGTGGAGGGACAGAGGACGCCGCCGTGGCTGTCTCAGAGGAGGATCTCTGCTCTGACGAGGCCAGGCAGCTCTAGTGCTGCTGGTTCTGTTCTGGCATGCCTCCATCCAAAGCCTGCTACATTCTGGGTCACAGTGTCTTACCCTACTTCCAGTTTCTCTCCTCCGCCTTCTCTCCTCGCCCTGCTTCTCCTGTGTTTACAGTAGGATAAGCTCCGCCCCCCTCTGCACCGTCAGCTTTGCTGTTCCTCCCTTCCTTAGCAAGTCAGAGCTGCAGAGAGGTATTCTGCTGAAGGATGGGAAGACGCAGGTTCTGCCCGACCACCTTCCTGCAGGTCAACATGAACGAAAGGGTTTGGAGACTGTGGTTAACCCAGTTGGCTGACTGACGACATTTTAGTTTCCGGTGAACTTCAGCAGAGTTCAGCTTCACAGAAATTCAAAGAGAGCTCTAGCTTCACCGGGCAATGAGGGAAAACGAGTCACTCCTACATACATGTTAGCAGAAACACGTTTGGACTACCGTGTGAAAATGGAGCTGCAGACGGTCGGACAGAAGGACATGCCCCCCTCCCCCCGTAACCCTGCCAAGTTTCTGAAGCAGCGGTTCCAGGGACCAGAACCGTGTCGGTAGTGCCGGTTCAGCACCGGATCACACGGGGGGAAATGTTTGGGGTTAAGCAGGGCGGCTGATGGTTGACTTTATCATTCTGCGAAGAAAATCTAACGTTAGCTCAAACAGCAAAGAAAGCGTTCAAAGTTCAAAAACACCGTTTGTGAGGTTTGTTTTCTACAGATTCTGCTTTCATTACCAGTTTTCTAGTTTTCTTATTTTAATAAAGTGATCCGGAACGCCGTCTCCGGGGTTAGGCTCTGTTTGTTTTGGCCTCCAGCCCCAGATCAGGCGCACTCGACTCCGTCCTGGTAGTTCAGACCGTTTTCCTTTTCTCCATGACATCATTTCCACCTTAAGGTCAGTTATTCAGTTTTATTCTGTTGAAACTTGCAGAAGCCAGAACTCCATCCGAGGAGGATTTGGGGAGATGCGTTCCTTCTAGCGCCTGTCGGAGCTGCAGCTTCATCCAGTTGTTTCTGGTTCTGGTTTCTCCAAACCGTCTCGCTCTGACGCCTTCTGCTCAGCCGGCGTCTCACAGGGAACCGGGCTTTGGATCTTCTGCCATGAGAAGGTCGAACCTCCAACCCAATCGATGCAGCCATGGAAGCGTGCCATCTGAAGAAGAAAAAAGGAGGAAGCGTGAAAAAACTCACAGTCAAATATTCACCATACAGAACTTTGTTTAGGCTCTAAAATACCAGAAAATTACAGCTCGTTCAGCCTTCAGTGTCATCAGAAGTCCTAACAGTCTCCACATTTTCCTACAAAGAAATCCATCAAGTCGGCTGCAGTCAGACTTTACTATCAGACGTATTGTTGCTCTTTTAAAGTCAGCATTAAAACCTTGAGTCCAGGTTTGTGTGTCTGCACTCGTGCATCTTTCTGCGTGTCCGTCTGCACTCGTGCATCTTTCTGCGTGTGCGTCTGCACTCGTGCATCTTTCTGCGTGTGCGTCTGCATTACATCTTTGCGTGTGCGTCTACGTGCATCTTCTGTGCGTCTGCACCGTGCATCTTTGCGTGTGCGTCTGCACATGCATCTTTCTGCGGATCAGGAGCAGGAACCCTCCGTTTTAACATACAGACTAGCAGTGGTCATCTGGACTCTGACGCCCCTCTGGGGGGTAAATGTAGGTCACACAGGCTTCTGTTGTTGTGACGGGGAGCTAACGTTGTGTAGACGCTGGGGGGGCGTGGGCAAAAGATCTGCAGGGTCTGTGGCATCGTACCAGGAATATCCTGATGGTGGACAGCTTCACGTCTCAGCGTGAGGCCGTTGTTTGTCTGCTTCTGTTGTGTGTCTGTGTGTGTGTGTCTGTGTGTGTGTGTGAGAGTTGGCGATACAGGTGTGTCACACACACACACCTACGCAGCTAACAGCCTTTGTGTGGACTAGACATTTCTGCCTCCGTCTAGATGAAGAACGAGGAGGTAGAGCCGACCGGCCGGGCCTTTCACCACACACACACACAGGTTACAACATGCCCCACACACAAACACACACCCTCTCCAACAGTCTCTGTGCTGCTATGACGGTGAAAACAAACAAGAGCGTGTGACCGAGCAGGTTCCAGAACCTGCTGCTGTGGTTTTTCCCGGTCTTCTCCCCCTCCTCCTCGTTCTCCTTGTCTGGAACTGGTTCTACTTTTCAGTTGCGGAGACACACCTGGTTGAATCATGAGGCAGCGAAAACGGGTCAGAACCTGGCAGAATCGGGCCGTCATGGATGTTCTGTTGGTTGTAAATCATAGGGGCTGTCAGTTCTGTCGTTGTGGTTCTGGTTCTGACAGACGCCAATTCTGGTTGTTCAGTTCCAGCTCTTCCAGTTTCTCCTCCCAGAGTTCAGAGCTTCACGTGCACACGTGCACGGCGCCGTCACATGAGCTGTTGGTAGAGTTGTGAGTGTGTGTGTGTGTGGGGGGGGGTGTTGATGAGACGGCTTCTGGATTTTTCTTAGGCCTTTTTTCAGCACTGGGGGGTTTGTTCTGATCACATGACTTCACAGAGGAAGCTCTCCTCGTTCATCACAGGTTCAGGTGGCCGTTCAAGCCCCGCCCCTCACCAGAGAGACAAATGCATGTCTGTTTTTTTGCTCTTCCTGTCATTTGTAGTTCCCAAAGACGAAGCGGCCAGTTGGACCTCATCTGCCGGACCCTCCGGATCACATGAACGGTGTTTCCAGCGACCTGCTCGGGATTTTACAGTGACAGGCCTTCTGATGGACCAATCAGGAGGAGCTGGGAAAAAGAGGAACTGAGTGAGTCTGACCTCTGACCTCAGGGTCTTGCAGAACTCTGTGTTCTTCAGCATCATGACTGAGTATTTATTCACCAAACTCGAGAAGTTTTCAGTGTTTTGCCTTTTGCTCCTTAAGATTTAGTGAAGGATAGTGACGACTGATGTTGATTGGTTTTTTCTCAAATTTCCGGTCAAATCAAAGCAGGCAGGAAGTCGGACCTGTTCCCGGTGCACGTTGGCTGCCCTTTATCACCGGTTCTCTACGGACAGGACTTCTTGGCACAGCCAAGGGCCCGCGGGGTCTGGTTTGGGGACTACAGATGATGTTGCTCTGTTGGCTTCATCGAGCCAAAACATCCAGCAGGCATTGGGGCGGTTTGTGAAGTGGCTGGGATTAGGGTCAGCACCACTAAGTCTAAGGCCTTGGTTCTCCACCGAGAAAGGATTTTGTCATCTCTGGATGGATGGAGAGGTCAGGAGGAGGAGTTTATGTTAGTGGGGTCTTAGCTGCGGTGAGGGAAGATCCAGGCTGATGACATGACCAGCGGATCCCAGTTGGGAGCCTGGTCCCCAAATGAGCAGAAGAAAGATGGAATGATGGATGAATGAATGAGACGATGGATGGATGTGTGGCGCTTTCTTAGCTTGCTCTGATACTACTGAAGGTTGACAACTCATATGGAACTGAAGTGTGTAGGATAAAAAAGGCGCAACACTGGGATAAAGCAATCAATTGACTGTATTAAAACAAAGAAACAAATAACAAAACAATAAGTTGAGACAGTGGAGGAAGGAGTGTCCAGCGATCCACAAGGATATTTTTCCGGTCTTTGGTTTTCAAAGTTCCTTTTTCCTTTGGGTATGGCGTCTTTTGCAAAGTTCCTTTGTCATAGGTTCTTAATTCAGGTCATTGAGGTTCAGTGGTGGCACCGCCCATGCCAACATTCCTGTATGGTGCAGGTCTGAAGTTACAATAGGGATAGAAGTGGGGTTGACATTGACCAGACTCCCAGACTACAGGCCATTCGCATTTGTAGGCAAGGCAGAGTCATCTTGCAGGCTGGTTGCATCGAGTCAGCACATGTCGACCAGTAAATTTGCCCTCCCACCCTCCGTATTTTTTATCATTAAATATGGAAGAACACGTCAGCCAGTCAATAGAAAACAATGCAAGAACGGCTACCTGACGCGAGCAGACACACACACTGCTTTTTGCTCATGAAGCCTTGCGAGCACACACTAACATCATGCAGCTCTGGCAGGCGGCCACTGCGTGTGAGAAGAATAAGTCCACTGTAAAGTGAAGCTAAAATATGTGGGCTGAGGGCCTAAGAGATATTCTTGTCTGCATCAACATCTCTGTATAGGAAGGAAGCGGAGACAAATATGGTCACAACCTGATATATGTACGTCTGAGCTACCAAGAGTAAAGTGAAGAACTGACAGTTAAATTTCTTCCGACCTCTTGACTAGTGTACCAGTGCCAGAGTGTGCAGCGGGGAGTTTCAAACTTCATGACCCGAATATTTATGGCCCCCATAACCAAATGAAAATGTAAATATTACTCGTATGGTTTAATAGAATGACACTTTTTCATTGTATGCGTGCAGAAACCAACAACCAATCACAGGTGAAGTGCAAATGACTCTACAGAGGCGGGGACAATGACAGGAGCTTTAAAAGCTTGGACACTTACAAGCACAACAGCCCCTCCTCCCCAGATCATATAGAGGTTCCTTACTTTCCTTTCTAGAAGCGTATCCTATTAAACTCGTAATTTTTGAATGCATTTTCAAAAGTGAAGAATAAAATGTGACACTGAATTAGAAACAGCACAATTTTCTAATTTCTGCATCTATTATTAAAGTATTTATTCATAATACAGTGGAAATTAGTAGATTTGGTTAGAATGTTGATTCACAGTGTCGCCCTCTAATTTTCTGCAGTTTGTGCCCTAAAATTTTCAGTTAGGGGCCACTGTGCTCATGGTGAAAAAAGTTAGTCTGGAGCCCTGTGACCTAAACAAGGTCAAACAAATGATAGATTCAGACATTATTTAACCACTTTTATTTACCTTAAGTACAAGTCAACTTTGTATACTGGTGTAAAAATATCAATCAAATAAAGGTCTAACAAAATTTGTACAAAACTTCTTTCAATTCAGCTATAAATGAATGGGTTTCAATGGGTTCCAATGTTTTCAACAATAAAGTGCACTTTTATTCATTTAGTTTTAGCATTAATCAATCCAGTATAAAAAACAATAGAATGAAATTAATGAATGAATTCAAAACCAAAATGGCCAACCAGGCATAAATACAAAAACAAGTTGAAAAGTCCTAAAACAGACAAAAACTGAAAACAATTGTTAGCTGAAACATTTCCAATGTCAACAAAAAGACTGATCAAAAATCTGTATGTAGCCACACACTAGCATGGCATTTCTGTGAGGTAAGCCATGCTGAAATACTGATGTGCTGCTGTAACGTGACCCGATCTTATAAACTCACAAAAAAGAGTACAGTTAGTTCAAAGTGTGGATTTGTTCAGTGAGATGTTACAAAGTTTGAGATGAGTTAGAATAACAGACAGCCATAGGAGATGCAGCCAGGCTACAACAGATCAGCAACAACAATGAGCATGAATACAGAAATGGCTATGTATGACGGATATTAATATAGAACACTTCCAAGCATCATGTGTTTCAAATCTGGTAATACAGTGAGCACTGATCAAAATTTACAAACAGATGAGTAGATAGATAGATGGTGTTGAATGGATAGATAGATAGATGAATGGATGAACGAATGGATGGATGGATGATGGATGGATGGATGGATGGATGGATGAACGAATGGATGGATGGATGGATGATGAATGAATGATGGATGGATGGATGGATGATGAATGGATGATGGATAGATGGATGATGGATGGATGGATGGATGGATGGATGGATGGATGGATGGATGGATGAATGACTGGGCCAGATGGCGGATGGATGAATGATGGATGAATGATCTGGATGGGCCGGATGGATGGATGGATGGATGGATGATGGATGGATGGATGGATGGATGGATGGATGATAGATGAATGGATGGATGATAGATGAATGGATGATAGATGGATGGATGGATGAATGAATGGATGGATGGATGGATGAATGGATGAATGGATGGATGGATGGAGCGGGCAGACAGGCCAGGTGGATGAATGATGGATGAATGATGGATGGATGGACAGATGGATGATGGATGGATGGATGGATGGATGGATGGATGGATGGATGGATGGATGGATGGATGGATGGATGGATGGATGGATGGATGGATGGTTGGATGGTTGGACAGATGGATGGATGGATGGATGGATGGATGGATGGATGGACGGATGGATGGATGGATGGATGGATGGACAGGAATGGATGGACAGATGGATGGATGATGTGGATGGATGGATGGATGGATGGATGGATGGGTGGATGGATGGACGCGGACAGATGGATGGGTTCCTGGTCAAAAGAAACAACACTTTTGGTTTAAAAAATCCTTTCACATAATTTGTGATAAAAACAACAGAAAAATGATTTTTTTGGTAAAAATATGAATTTTTAAATTAAAATACAGTTGGTGTTTTCTTCCCAAACAAAACTAATATTTGTAATAATGCTCAGATTGAAATTTTGTTAAAAAGAAGACTTTTAAAGACTCGCCCACAGTTACGTAGAAAATAAATCAATACATCCCTTTAGAAACCTGCCTCTAGTGGTCATTTCAGGAACTGCAAAATATTGGTACTTTCTGGTTGGCTTCATTACTCTGTTACTTTGCAGAGATGAGCCCTGACACCACGGTGTCATCTGCAAACCTGAGGATGTCTGGAAGTAGAGTCATGGCATCTGGACCTTAAAGATATGAAGTCCAGATGCCAGCTCTTAACTTCAAGATGTCTCCTGGATAAGTGAGAACCTTCAGCGACAAACGAAGGTGTTTCTTGGTGGGTGGAGGTGCAGTCTTAGGACCGTGCTGCCGAACCCTGGCAGCGCTGGGTTTAGGTCTAAGGTCCAGAGGAAGGTGGACTTGGAGGACTTCCAGCTTCTGTGAGGAGCTGAGAAGGAGGCTGTTGGTGATCTTGTTCTCTGCAGTGAAGATGTGAAACATGAAATGATGCGACTGCGTCTTCCTGAGCGCTTTGTGGTGATGCAGCTGGTCTGGGGGGAGTCGTAGACCGATCAGCTGTTCTGAACTTTAGCAGGTCGTCCTCGGGTTCACGGCCTCACCTCCTCCACAGTGAGGGCGGGGCTGCTTTTTCCCTCAGTGCTTGAGCAGGTGGGGGCTCGGTCAAGTTACTGCTGTGCGGATACCCACCCAGGTGTGATCATGCTCTTCTAGAGACTGGAACCAGCAAGCCTCCAGCCTTCAGAGCAGCTGTGCTTTGGTGGGTTCCTGAACATGACTCATCAGTCAGAGTGAGCCGTCGTGACCAGAGTGGTCGATGAAACCAGAAGGAGCTTTTGTTGCTTTCAGAGGAACAGAGGAACTCTGTGGAGCAGCATCACTGTTGGTTCTCCATCCCTCACTGCCTTGCACTGTGACGTGGTGTGGACAGGCGCACAGAGAGGCTTTGTTGGCGTGGAGCTGGACGGGGTTGGGGCACGGTGGGGGGAGGTTAGATGGAGGTTAGACAGAGAAACACTGATGTGAAGTTTGAACATCCAGAGAAAGGACGGAGCGTCTGACCTCCACGTCTCCATCGTCAGGTCTTCTCCATGCAGAGGACAGGCCATCAGGATGAAGGAGGAGAACTTGTTCCATCGGAGGCTTTCTTTGTGCCCCAGTGCCACCTCACCGCCCAGACTTGACCCCCGGACCCTCACCCGAAACCTGTCTTATGGCGGAGACAACGACCTGTCCAGCATCAGCCCAGGTAGGGATGCTGTGGGGCCGTTAGGCCGTTCCTGCTGCTTCAGCTGCTTGGACTGTTTGTCAGCAGAAGTTCACGCTGTGCACGTTTCTGTGTGATGTGTGTCCATGGTTCCACCAGGCAGCGAGACAGACACCAACGGCCTCCCCATGCTGACTAATGAACTTAGTCCTGCCCAATCACCTGGCAGCAAGGTAAGATCACAGCTCCTGATTGGGCAGCTCCTCCCAAACTCCTGTGTTTTTACAAACCACTGATGATAAATGTGTTTAGGTGATTTGAACATGTCCTTGTAGCGTTTTCTTATGATGGAGGACATTTATAAAGGAAATGAAGAAGAAAATTTCTGAGTATTTCTTCATTCCAAATGCTGTTTGAAAAAGCTTCTAGCGCTGACGTACGCGTCACAGTTGGCGGGCCACATTCTCCAAGCTCCGCCCCTTTCTGATCCTCCACCTGCAGACCAACAGATCCATGAACGTCTTTGTTTTCCCGGTCTGAGCTGGAATCTGGATCAGAGCTGTTCCCGCTTCTCCTGCAGGTCCATCAGCGCACAGCGTGTGTCCAGACTGTTGAAGGAAAGGACTCGCTGCCGCAGGAGCGTCTTGTCTTGTCACTGCATGTCGCTTCGCCGCGCTCAGACCATATCTACGTTACTGCAGGGTGTTGTAGATAAATCCTTTGCTACATCAGATCAGCTCAGTGTCGTTAAATACATGTGATACCTGCTGCTGTGGCTCCAAGTCTTTAGAAATGAATAAACATCTAAAGTAACGTCAGACTCTGAGACTCAGACTCGTGCAGGTATCTGTACGCAGCGCAGCCACCAAGCGTTTCGTTCTTCTGTGGAAGGTGGTCGGTTTGTGGTCACAAACCGCCAGCAGCTCGCTCCCATCAGCTCAGAAATGCTCATCTGCTTCTCCAGACCAAACCACGACTCAGTTTCAGGCTGACAGAGTCACAAACGTTCTCTAGGGGCGTCACGGAGGAACTCGGAGGACGTTCTCCTGTGGACTGAGGCTCCTTGTGGTCTCTGACTGACTGTGTCTTTTTTCTCACAATCACCAGTCTGAGTCGAGGATGTTTAATGGCGTTGAGAAGGAGTGCCCCTCCCCCACAGAGAAACTGGCCCGAAAGGAGTCCTTGAAGGTACGAGTCTGTCTGCTCCAGGGACCGGTGTGATGTTTGACACCCTCAGCCTTTAGACTTTCATTCACGATTCAACAGGAAGGAGACATTTCCCTTCTTGTTGCTCTGCTGCCACCTAGTGGTTGCTCTTGGAAAGTCACTGCTGATGACTCACGTCTGACGGTTTTTTCACCAGGTGCAAAAGCAGAATTACAGGCAGGAGAAGAAACGGGCGGCTAAAGAGCTTTCCATCGCTCTGAAGGACCCCAGTGTTGTCATCATGTCCAACTGGCTGAAGGTGGGAGGAACCAGCATGATGATGTCATCATTCAGGTCAGACGTTCACCATCCCGCCCTCCTCCAGATCCGAGGGTCTTTGAAGAGCTGGACCAGGCTGTGGTGTGCCCTGAAGCCGGGAGTACTTTTGATCTACAAGACCCCCAAAGCAGACCACTGGGTGGGCACCATCCTCCTCAGCGCCTGTAAGCTGATCGAGAGACCCTCCAAGAAGGACGGGTTCTGCTTCAAGCTCTATCACCCTCTGGAAAAGTCCATCTGGGCTGTGAAGGTACCCAACCTCCTGAGACCACGCCAGAGGCAGGGCCTGCTCCATTAAGTAAGAGGGGTGTGAAGTCAGAGCCTCCTGGGGGTGCAGTACGTCTGTAAGGACACAAAGATGGAGATCTTTTGGTTTCCATGCAGCTCTGAGCTCTGGATACTTTCTCCAGAAACCTTTTCTGACAGGAACGTTTAGGGCGGGAGTGTCAGAATCCAACCAACCTGGAGTCTGTGTTCCTGACTGAACCTTCATCTCACTTTAAGTGGACTTGTTTCAGGCAGATGTAATGATGCTCTCTAGGTGGCGCTCTGACCTTCCTGTTCTCCTTCAGTGGAACGTAGTGTTTCTGGGCATCAGTGGGGGTCACAGGTCAACCGCCGGACAGGAAGTGTCATTAACGGCTGTTTGCTTTCCAGGGTCCCAAAGGAGAGAACGTGGGCTCCATCACGCAGCCTCTGCCCAGTAACTACCTGATCTTCAGAGCTGCATCCGAGTCCGACGGTGAGGCCGCCCGCCCTACGCCGCAGCTGTGGGGTAAAGCCTTCCTCTGACCCCCGTGGGTTCTGTGTCTCCTCAGGCCGGTGCTGGATGGACGCTCTGGAGCTGGCTCTGAACTGCTCCAGCCTCTACAAGCTGTCGGCCAAGGCGGCCCGAGAGGGAGACGTCAGCCTGACCCCCGAGTCCTCGCATTTCCTGCACCTGCTGCAGGCGTCGCCGCTCTCAGAGACGGAGTTGCTGCAGTAAGATCCCAGCAGATGTTTGTTCCTCCGCCTCACGCTGCCTCCACCTCACGCTTCCTCCGCCTCACGCTTCCTCCTCCTCATGCTTCCTCCGCCTTCCGCTGCTTCCGCCTCACGCGTTCTCCGCCTCACGCTTCCTCCTCCTCATGCTTCCTCCGCCTCACGCTTCCTCCTCCTCATGCTTCCTCCTCCTCATGCTTCCTCCGCCTCACGCTTCCTCCACCTCACGCTTCCTCCGCCTTCCGCTGCTTCCGCCTCACGCTTCCTCCGCCTCACGCCTTCTCCGCCTCACGCTTCCTCCTCCTCACTCTTCCTCCACCTCACGCTTCCTCCGCCTCATGCTTCCTCCGCCTTCCGCTGCTTCCGCCTCACGCTTCCTCCACCTCACGCTTCCTCCGCCTCACGCTGCCTCTCAACCGGCATTGTATTTCTGCAGGAAGCTGCTCCTTCTCCAACCTGAACTCTGCTCCTCCTCAGTCCAGACTCCGGTCCTGCTGTTAAACATTGTCAGTCAGACGCTATGCTGTTTGCACGCCTCCCTCTGCTCCTCCCAGCCCCCTCCTCATACCAGCCATCTGCCTGTCCTCCCCAGTAACTCCTCCTTTTCTCTGAGCCAATCAGAGTGCTCTGTCCAGTCACATGACAGACAGAGGAGCAGGAAAATAAGTGAGCACCACCCAAAGGACAGTGCAGCCACAGCATGCTGATGCGCATGCATGATTGCACGCCGCCACACGCACAGCTTTTAGGAAGCAGGTATGAGGAAGGAGGAAGCTGTGGGGAGCTGCTGCTGCTCCGGGAGCTTTCTGTAGACGTTTGTCGTTTCTGGCAGGAAAGAATCTCAGCTACAGGTAGGCGGCTGCAGAAACCCGCTGCTGCGGTCTGTGAATAGATCCACATCAGCCTGTGGATGATCTGCAGCCGGTCGATCTGGTCCGTCTGGTCTTTGTCTGAAATTCTCTGTTGTGAAGGGAGTTGAGTTTCTGCTTCTGTAACTCGCCGTTTTCAGATCCGTAAGCGTTGAAAGTGCAGGTGAGGTCTTAAATGGCGGTGCCTCTTTGTTGGTTTGGTGGTTTCTGTGTTTTTACCATGTGGATGATGTCTGGACCTGACTGGCCTGAGCAGAAGGTCGGCTGTGGTCCGAGTCGGTCGGTCGGCGGGAACACGGGAGACTTTGTCCTGTTGTAGAAACTCTGCCGTTCCCCCCGGAGCTGGGGTCCAGCGTCCGTCTCTCAGGTGTGGTTTCTCTGTGTCTTCGGAAGGCTGAGCGACGGCGGGCACCACATGGAGAACGACGGCTTCTCCGACAAATCCGAGCGCGAGCTGCACTACGACTGGGACGCCACCGCCGACGAAAACGGCGGGCGACTGACGGAGGAGAGCGACATGGAGCAGTCGGACGAGACGCCTCCTCCTCCGTCTTCTACGGTCTACGAGGAGCAGAGCACGGAGGATATCGCAGAGGTACCGGTGCCTCCTTCCCAGCCGGGCCGGGCTCTTCCACGACTGCGTCCTTTATCCATCTGTCCATTTGCTCCTTTAGGCCGGGGAGGGGTCCCAGGTGGAGACGGTGTCTGAGGAGAACAAAGGTCTGATCTGGGGTCTGCTGAAGCAGCTGCGGCCGGGCATGGACCTGTCCAAGGTGGTGCTGCCCACCTTCATCCTGGAGCCGCGCTCCTTCCTGGACAAGCTGTCGGACTACTATTACCACGCCGACCTGCTGTCCCAGTCAGTGCTTCCGATAGGCGGGGCCAAAGCCTGGGGGGGGGGGTCCATCTCTGCACATTTTCAAAGGAATATTTACATCTCTAATCAGTGAAATGTCTGTAGAACCTCCAGAGCCCCCTGAGCGGCTTCCTGATGAACCACAGTCTGGGTCTGGGTGGGGTTTTCATTTGAGACATGTGGACTTTGTTTCAGAGCGGCTCTGGAGGAGAGCGCCTATGGGCGGATCAAAACCGTGCTGAGATGGTACCTGTCCGGGTTCTATAAGAAGCCCAAGGTGAGGGTTCTTCTGGACCGGAGTCCGGTTTGGTTCTGGATCAGGTCTCCTTTCTTTGTTCCTGTACAATGACTCAGCAGAAAACCTGATCCTCCGTCAATGACTCAGCGTTTCTCTGACGGGAAAACCCGTTCTGTGGGTTTAGAACTTCCCGTAAAGCTGAGGAACTGAAAGGTTCTGCTTTTCAGGGTCTGAAGAAGCCGTACAACCCCATCCTGGGGGAGATGTTCCGCTGCTGCTGGCTCCACCCCCACACGGACAGCTGCACCTTCTACATAGCCGAGCAGGTGAGAGCCCGGCAGCAGGCGGTCAGAACCCGACCCGCTGATCCCCCTCACAAAGTTCTTCTGCCCCTCAGGTGTCCCACCACCCCCCCATCTCTGCCTTCTACGTCTGCAACCGAAAGGACGGCTTCTCCATCAGCGGAAGCATCCTGGCCAAGTCCAAGTTCTACGGTACCGAGGTTCTTCAGCCGGCAGGTTCTTCTGGGCCGAGCTCAGAACACTCACTCACCTGTTCCCACAGGTAACTCGCTGTCCGCGGTTCTGGATGGCCGAGCCCGGCTGCTGTTCCTGAGCAGGGAGGAGGAGTACATCATCACCATGCCCTACGCCCACTGCAAAGGTGCCCCCCCTCAGGATCAGTGTGTTGATGTGAAGCTGCTGACAGAAGGCCATGGGGGGTTTGAGGAGGCTCAGGTTTTCTCAGGAACCTGAGAACCTCCCCCCGTCCAGATCCGGCTTTGGGGGTTGGGTTGCTGACGTCTCTCCTGCTCTGCTGCAGGGATCCTGTACGGCACCATGACCCTGGAGCTGGGGGGCAAAGTCACCATCGAGTGTGAAAAAACCAGATGTTCCTCGGAGCTGGAGTTCAAGCTGAAGGTTGGTCTCTGAGCAGACACAGCAGGGGCTCTGTGGGGTAAATGGGGCTTTTATGGGGTAACAGAGCTCTGTGGAGTAACAGAGCTATGCAGGGTAAATGGGGTTCTGTGGGGTAACAGAGCTCTGCAGGGTAAAAGGGGGTCTGCGGGGTAACAGAGCTCTGCAGGGTAAAAGGGGGTCTGCGGGGTAACAGAGGCTCTGTGGGGTAACAGAGCTCTGCAGGGTAAAAGGGGCTCTGTGGGGTAAATGGGGGTCTGTGGGGTAACAGAGCTCTGTGGGGTAACAGAGCTCTGCAGGGTAAAAGGGGGTCTGCGGGGTAACAGAGGCTCTGTGGGGTAACAGGGGCTTTGTGGGGTAACAGGGGCTCTGTGGGGTAACAGGGGCTCTGTGGGGTAACAGGAGGTCTGCGGGGTAACATAGGCTCTGTGGGGTAACAGGGGCTCTGTGGGGTAACAGGAGGTCTGCGGGGTAACAGAGGCTCTGTGGGGTAACAGGGGCTCTGTGGGGTAACAGGGGTTCTGTGGGGTAACAGGATGTCTGCGGGGTAACAAAGGCTCTGTGGGGTAACAGGGGTTCTGTGGGGTAACAGTAGGTCTGCGGGGTAACAGGGGTTCTGTGGGGTAACAGAGGCTCTGCTCTGCTCTCTGCAGCCCTTCCTCGGAGGTTCCAGCTCTGTCAATCAGATCAGTGGGAAGATCCTGGCAGGAGACGAGCTCCTGGCCACGGTGGATGGACACTGGGTGAGAGCGTGCGGCCTCTCTGCTCCTGGGCGGAGTCTCCTGCACGGCCGCTCTGAATGTCCGGCTTTCTCTGCTTGAATCAGGACGGGGACGTCTTCATCAGTGAGAAATGCTCAGGCCAGAGGGAGCTGCTGTGGAGTCCCAGCCCTGAAATCCGCAGCAGGCGCCTGAAGAGACGGGTGGTCCAGATGGGCGAGCAGGAGGAGTTTGAGTCGGAAAGGTAAACCTGCTGTCAGGATGGGCGGCGGTCCACCGACCCGAGCGGTGGAGCGGGACGATCTGAAAGTTGTCTCTGTTCCATTAAGACTGTGGCAGCACGTGACCCAGGCTATCCTGGACCGGGACCAGGTGCAGGCCACCCAGGAGAAGTTTGTCCTGGAGGACGCTCAGCGAAAGGAAGCCAAAGAACGAGGAGACGCGCCCTGGACCCCCCGGTTCTTCCAGCAGGATCCTGTCACCTCTGAGTGGATCTACAAGCACACAGAGTAAGCAGCTGGCGTTTCCTCAGCGTGACCGCGGCCAGAATCCAACTCCCAGGGTTTTCTGTTGCAGCACCCGGCCCTGGGACCCAGAGATCTGCCTGCTGCAGTTCGAGAAGGACGGCGTCATCCAGACGCAGCCAAGAAGTCAACACGGCAGCCTGACCTATGGCCACAGCTGGACCAGCCGGCACAAGGTGAACCAGCATCTCCATCCTTCCAGGTCCTCCAGCAACCTGCAGCTGCGTCTAGCTTCTATTGTTGTTGGGATTCAAACATTTTTCCGCTGAAGGATACAGAGAGATTTGCAAGACTAGATCCAGCCAGGATCTTCCTCCTGTCCAAAATACCCTTAGAGGAGGTCCTTGGAGCTCTGAGTCTGCAGAGCCTAAAGAATGGACTTCAGCTTCACAGGGAAACTCCTTTAGTCAGACATGATCAAATCTGGAACCTGTGAGGAGTCCAGGTGGGACCACACCCCCACTGTAATCTGAGAGATGCTGGTCTTGGTGGATCTAGTCCAGATGGATATAGTTCAGGTGGATCTGGTCCTGGTTGATCTAGTCCAGTTGGATCTGGTCCTTGTAGGTCTAGTCCTGGTTGATCTAGTCCAGTTGGATCTGGTCCTGGTGGATCTAGTCCAGGTGCATCTGGTCCTTGTGGATCTAGTCCAGGTGGATCTAAACCAGGAGGATCTGGTCCTTGTGGATCTAGTCCAGGTGGATCTGGTCCTGGTGGATCTAGTCCAGGTGGATCTGGTCCTGGTGGATCTAGTCCAGGTGGATCTGGTCTTTGTGGATCTGGTCCTTGTGGATCTAGTACAGGTGGATCTGGTCTTGGTGGATCTAATCCAGGTGGATCTGCTCCTGGTGGATCTGGTCCTTGTGAATGTAGTCCAGGTTGCTCTGCTCCTGGTGGATCTGGTCCTTGTGGATCTAGTCCAGGTGGATCTGGTCCTGGTGGATCAAGTCCAGGTGGATCTGGTCTTTGTGGATCTGGTCCTTGTGGATGTAATCCAGGTTGATCTGTTCCTTGTGGATCTGGTCCTTGTGGATCTAGTCCAGGTGGATCTGCTCCTGGTGGATTTTGTCCTTGTGAATCTAGTCCAGTTGGATCTGGTCCTAGTGGATCTGTTCCTGGTGGATCTAGTCCAGGTGAATTTGGTCCTGGCAGATCTTGTCTTTGTGGATCTAGTCCTGGTTGATCTGGTCCTAGTGGATCTAGTCAAGGTTTATCTGGTCCTGGTGGATCTGGTTATTGTGGATCTAGTCCAGGTGGATCTGGTCCTGGTGGATCTAGTCCAGGTTGATGTGGTCTTTGTGGATCTGGTCCTTGTGGATCTAGTCCAGGTTGATCTGGTCCTGGGGGATCTGGTTATTGTGGATCTAGTCCAGGTGGATCTGGTCCTGGTGGATCTAGTCCAGGTGGATCTGGTCCTGGTGGATCTAATCAAGGTAGATCCTGTCCTTGTGGATCTAGTCCAGGTGGATTTGGTCCTGGTGGATCTAGTCCAGGTGGATTCTGGTCCTGGTGGATCTGGTCCTTGTGAATGTAGTCCAGGTTGATCTGGTCCTGGCGGATCTGGTCCTTGTGGATTTAGTCCAGGTGGATCTGTTCTTTGTGGATCTAGTCCAGATGGATCTGGGGCCTTGTGGATTTGGTCCTGGCAGATCTTGTCTTTGTGGATCTAGTCCTTGTGGATCTGGTCCTTGTGGATCTAGTCAGGGATTTTTATCTGGGGTCCTGGTGGATCTGGTTGTGTGATCTAGTCCAAGGTGGATCTGGTCTTTGTGGATCTGAATCCTTGTGGATCTAGTCCAGGTTGATCTGGTCCTGGTGAGTCTATTCCAGGTGCATCTGGTCCTGGTGGATCTAGTCAAGGTAGATCCTGTCCTTGTGGATCTACTCCAGGTGGATTTGGTCCTGGTAGATCTAGTCACGGTGGATTCTGGTCCTTGTGGATCTAGTCCAGGTGGATCTCACTCCTGGTGGATCGTCCTTGTAAGATGTAGTCCAGGTTGATCTGGTCCTGGCGGATCTGGTCCTTGTGGATTTAGTCCAGGTGGATCTGTTCTTTGTGGATCTAGTCCAGGTGGATCTGGTCCTTGTGGATTTGGTCCTGGCAGATCTTGTCTTTGTGGATCTGGTCTGGTGGATCTGGTCCTAAGTGGATCTAGTCCAGGTTTATCTGGTCCCTTGTGGATCTAGTCGGGGTTTATCTGGTCCTGGTGGATCTGAGTGCTTTGTGGATCTAGTCCAGGTTGATCTGGTCCTGGTGGATGTAGTCCAGCGTTATCTGGTCCTTGTGGATCTTGTCCAGGTTGATTTGGTCCTGGTGGATCTAGTCCAGGTAGATCCGGTCCAGGTAGATCTGGTCCTGGTTGATCTATTCCAGGTGCATCTGGTCCTGGTGGATCTAGTCAAGGTAGATCCTGTCCTCCTGGTGGATCTGGTCCCGGTGGATCTGGTCCGGGTGGATCTAGTGCTGGTTTTGGTCCTTGTGGATCTAGTCCAGGTGGATCTGCTTCTGGTGGATCTGGTCCTTGTGAATGTAGTCCAGGTTGATCGGGTCCTGGTGGATCTGGTCCTGGTGGATCTAGTCCATGTGGATCTGTTCTTTGTGGATCTAGTCCAGGTGGATCTGGTTCTTGTGGATCTAGTCCAGGTGGATCTGGTCCAGGTGGATCTAGTCCATGTGGATCTGTTCTTTGTGGATCTGGTCCTGGTGGATCTAGTCCTGGTGGATCTAGTCCAGGTGGATCTGGTCCGGGTGGATCTGGTCCGGGTGGATCTAGTCCAGGTGGATCTAGTCCAGGTGGATCTGGTCCTTGTGGAGCTAGTTCAGGTTAATCTAGTCCAGGTGGATCTGTCATTTCTGTGTTTTTGTGCCGTGAGATTAAAAGCTGCTCCGCCTCCAGGTTGCGCTGAATAGGAAGCACAGGAAGTCCAGCAGCCAGCCGTCCAGCTGCAGCCAAAACACGGAGAGCAGCAGCAGCACGTCGGAGCCCCCCCACGAGTCCTCCGACAATGAGGGTGAGACGTGTGTTTCTGTCGCCCCCTGCAGGCGGACCGTCCCGTCTCCATTTACCTGAGTCTGGTTGTGTCTGCAGATTTCCCGCAGCAGTGCATGGGCTGCAGCTCCCAGCTGAAGGACTTGGCTCAGATAGAAGCGTCCATCTCCTCCATCCACAGGACGCAGCAGGACATCCAAAGGTGACGCCACTTTGCTGCTTCTCATTCATGTTCCGGGGCACTGTCGCCTTTTCCAGGGTTGGTTCTTTTTACGGCCCTTTGACGTCTAAGAATGGGTTAGACCAGAGAAGACTCTAAGACTAGAGACTTTCTCAGCCCTTTTTCCAGGTCTTATTGATCTTTGGTTGAGCGACTCGTGTTGCTGCCATTTCCCCCATGGAAACGCTGTGAGAAACGGCTTTTAGTTTGTCTCCGGATAGGAAAAAGTAGAAACCAATGAACTCTATTCATAGGAATCGAACCTGCAGTCTGCAGGTCAGACTAGAGTCCAGACCTGAGTAGAACCAGCATCAGAACCGGTCTCAGGTTTCCTGACATGAGGGGCGGGGCTGAAGTTGTCGTTTTCTCCCTGCAGGAACCTGGTGGCGCTGAGTCAGCAGCTCTCCCATCAGAGGGCGAGCGACCACGGCGCGCTGACGGGTCGCCACTGCCTCGTCCTCTGCCTCCTGCTCCTCTCACAGCTCCTCCTCAACTATGTCTTCACCTGAGGACCCCCCCAGCACTGGATTTAGACCCCCCCCCCCCCCGACAAGAGAAAGCACAGAATCAATGGGGGGGGGAACTTCATAGCAATAAACAGCCTGTCAGAGAGGAGCGGCTCCCCCCGGTGTAGCCAGACTGTAACAGCACCTCTGCACTTTGGACAGGAGGAGGAACAAGGAATTTAGACATCTAGAAAAGACGGAGAGGAGGCGCGCCGCTCTGCCCGCTATCGCCTGCAATACTGTTCATGTGTGTTTACAGCGCCGCCACACCTGCTCCTCCACCGCTCCTCTCGTCTCCTGCTCTACTCCTCTCCTCTTCCACTCCAGATTCTGGGCCTTAATGCTGAAGCCAAAAGAGAGGAGGAGTCAAACGACCTTCTATCCATCCTGTCCTTCATGGACGTCTGATTTCACTGCTGGCGCCGTTTGACCAAAAAAGTATTTTATGAAGGAGGTGCGATTGTTCACGTGTTTTTGTGCCCCGCCCCCTCACCACCTCAGTGCATTTCACTAGAAGCAAGAATGGGAGGAGCCCAAAGAGAGGCGCCTGTGTGGAGGTCTGTGTGTTTTCCTGTCAGTCGGGGGCGGAGTCAGAATGTATTTATTGTATGAATCCCTCAGACGGTCTTCATCTGAATCATGGAGGCCTCCAGTGTGTGTGTGTGTGTGTGTGCGTGTGTTTGTGTGTGTGTGGGTGTGTGTGTGTGTGATGCAGCACATTTTTGTGTGGTAACCATGACAATCACAGGGACACTGTCAGATGTTTCAGTCACGGCTTTCTCACGGCGTGGAGGGCGTCTCCACGGCGCCTTGAACCACACCTCCCTCTGTGATTGTCTCTTTTTCTACTTCGCTGCCTTGGTGGGGGGAGGGGGGTTCTGCGTGCCACAGGTTTTTTGTCATGAGGAACCGAAATGTTGGAACACTCACACCTGTTAGAAGTTCTGCAGTAAAATGTCTGAACCCCAGTGTGTCTGGTCGTCTGTGACGGTTCTGACGGATGTTCAGGATCAAGGATCCGGGAACTGGACAGAGTGAGGGACACCCCTCCAAAGGAAAGTGGTTTGATCCAATTAAATGAAGTCAGTCGCTATTTTTGTGTGAGATGGTCCATGTGGGACCAAGACGTCAGTAAGCAGTGATTGGTCCAAGTCGGTCTGAGTCATTGTTTCTATGACAACCACTCACCAATTAGGAGTGAGCTTGTTGGAAGGCCACACCCCTACCCCGGGCTACAGGAAATCAAATGGTTTGGATGTGGAGACCCGCAGGCTCCACCTACTTTTTTGTGATTGGTCAGTTCATAAGTTGAACTTCAGAAACATGAAAAAATGAGGATTATCAGGAGGATGTTAAAAATAAAGGGGGCGGAGCCTCAACAGTCGCTGTTTTTTAGGGACAGAAACGACAAGAGTTTGTCGCCACACATCTGGAAAGGTTGAGGGTTTGGAAAGATGCTGAGTCAGCACACTGCCCCCCCCACCCACCCACTGTTCACTGGATCAATAATATATTAGAAACTTTTTTTTTTTTTTTAACTTGTCCTGTCCAACAGCTGGGCAGACAGATGAGAGCTGAGGGCCTCTTGTGTTGGACATATTTTACTTTAACAAGAGGGGTTATGAATCTTCAGACAAACCAAAGGTATGTCTGAAAAAAAACCCTTTTGGAATTGAGGCCAAACTTTATTAATTTCAATCATGTTTGAAAATCTTTGGTGTTGGACCGGACGGAAAAGGAAAGAAGGGAGGAAGAGAGAGGGACGATAGAGAGAGGGGTGGTAGGGGGTGATAATAGGAGGGGAAGGGGGATAAGACCATGAAGCAGCATAAAGCAACAAGTTTACTGGTTGTTTATCATTATGGTAAGGTTCAGATGTAGTACCAAAAAGGGCGGGGCCTGTCCACACACACACTCAAAATGTTATAAACACACCTGCTGGGTGAAAAAAAAATGTCCACATCTCAACATGTACACAAAACAGATAGTGTTCACACGCATACTTATGCCTTTAAACCAACTAGTGTGAAATATTTCAGTCATTCAATCATGCAAACTGTTGTGAAAAGGTGAGCTAACACCTGTGCTCAGGTGAGTATTTATGTTCTTCTAAAATGGATGGTGGAATGTGAAAAGAAGGAGGAGGAGCGCCCAGCCACCCCCAGACCGCAGCAGCGGCAGCCGGAATCCCCCCAACGCCACACGGTAACAGGCAGGGAGCAACCGCCCCCCGGGCGACCAAGACCGCCACCCAGGCCAGGGCCAGCAGGACCGCCGCGAGGCCCCCAGAGCCAGAGAGCAGGGAGGCACGGAGGGAAAGAGAGCGCCGCCCCAGCCCAACCAGAAAGCAGCCGCGCCAGGAGAGCCCAGCGCAGGGCCCCACCGGAGAAGGACGCCCACAGCCCCAGACGAGCACCCCACCACCACCCAGGAGTTCCGGGCATCCCCCCGCCCCAACCCCAGGTACGAGCCAGGACCCCCCAAGGGAGACCCGCTCCGCACTCCAGGCAGCCACCCACCCGGCCCACGGTTGGTCCAGGGAGGAGCAAGGCAGGTGCCCGCCGCCCCCGCCCAGGAGGGGGGAACCCCGGGGAAAAAAAGGGGGCCCACAAGGGGTGTTGTAAATATGGCCCGACCAGGCTCGGCCACAGTTGGAAGTTTGGCGGGGCCCAGCGCTCAGGAGCAAGGACCAGAACCCACCCCCCAGGGACACGAACACTCCAGGCTCAGATGTAATGTGAACCCCCCCACCGCGCGGAGATATAATATATTAGAAACTTAAAGGAATAGCCATAAATAATTTCATTTGACATGTTTTAAATCCATAATTCACGTCTGCATTGTTCAGTTTCAAGACGGGTGTTACAATCAGCGTTATTCTTCCAGAAAGAAAAAAAAATGCTCATCCGCCTGAACTTGTTTAATTTGTATGTCGGATATGAGTTAGCGTAATTACGCTCCACTTGGTGACCCTGGGTTAATGCACGTGCACAGCAGGTACATAAAGACATTCTCAATAGATCACAGATTTCCAGAGTCACCATGGAAACGCGTTGTGAAAAAAAAAAAGAAAGCGCTATACTTCAGTGAGACAGAGTCTGAGATTTAAATGACGGCGTATGAAGATTATACGTCCATCAATAAAGTAAAACTGCTGCATCATCAGCAAAAGAAAGAGTTTCTGCTTGGAGTAGAAGAACAAAGTAAACACACGAGTTTCTAAAGTTATTTCTATTTTCATTGTGACACATATATATATAACTTATCCAACTTAAATAAATTACGGTAATTCAATTGGTAACAAGTTATTGAATTAAAATTTATTCAACCTAATTTCTTATGTCTGTCCAACTCAAATTCACATATTTATCTAAGTAAATGTCATTTTACTCCAATTCAATTAAATGTTTTTCTCATTGCAGATTTTCTCATTTTCATAAAATTAAAATAAATGATACTATGTGGATTTACAACATGAAGCATAGCTTCATTACAATGACTTTAACTGTAACTTCAGTACATATACCATATAGTTGCACTAGTGGTGCTATATAATCTCATCATCCTCCTCTTCCTCCCTCTCACTCATGGTGCAGAAAGAATTAAACATAACTGGACAAATAACTAGACAAAACACAGTAAAACAGCTAAACAACTAAACACATTTGGTCAAAAACCCACACTTAAACCCAAATCCGTCCAGACAGGCAAAGGGAATGGTATCCCACAATTCCTTGCGGTGCTGATCCAACAGCAGCACCAAATTTAAAGAAAGTAAAATAAATGTCCCATAAAATTTGTGTTATCTTTAAGCTGACTTAACTAAAAAAAGATTTATCTTATCTGAAGCAAATAAATCAGTTAGATCAAAGTATAAAGTTTCTCTTTCCAACATCCATATGTGGTCTTATCACCCTCTCATGGTGGAAAAAGTATTATCTGAGCTTCTTCATCCACTAAATCATCTTCAAATGGACACGCCATGCTGCTTCACCTCTCTGAAAACAAACTAACCTTCAACTGTGGACACAAAGCGTATAACACCTCCAATACACTCCATTCTTCTGCGTGGCTGTCAGCATCAAACACACATACGGCGCCCTCTAGTGATCGTTAGTGGAAAACACCCGCTGAAGGGTAACCGGGTGTAGGTACTATAACCATTCAGCCTGCAATAACCAATCGGGGTCCATATCCTATAAGTATTAGTCTCACCCCTGGCCAGAGTATGAAACCCTCATTTAGTCCATGAGGTTTCCGCTGTGGTCCTCCCAGACACCAAAGCCAAAGCTAACTTCATAACCGTGATGTGACTCACATCTGAAGGTCTTTATTGGTTTTCATCTGACGGTTACAGAGCATTCCCCTTTTCTACCTGATTGCATGCAGATAAT
Organism: Oryzias sinensis; assembly: GCA_037389245.1. Classification (NCBI taxonomy): domain Eukaryota; kingdom Metazoa; phylum Chordata; class Actinopteri; order Beloniformes; family Adrianichthyidae; genus Oryzias; species Oryzias sinensis. The sequence goes on from CM074504.1 coordinate 26,172,581, forward strand.
CAGAGGAGCAGAAGATTTTGATTTGATTTGATTTTGATTTGATTGATTTATTTCAAGCATTGTAGACAAAGCAATAAAGAATTTACACATATTTATCAAACTCATTACAGAAATGATGAAATGCATTGATTAATAAGACAGAAAACAAAACAAAACAAAAATGTCACTTGAATCACATTTGCTTAATTAAATACAGTCATAGTTAACTAAAGTATAAGTAGAGTTTGATTTATTGCTTGAAAAGGAGTGATAGGAAGCGAGTTGGTATACCCCCCCCCTACTGAGTTCATTCATTTGATAGTTTTACAGTGTTTTTAATCCGGTTCTGATCCGATAGATTCTCTTGAAGTAACTAAATCCAGTGCCTAGAAATGATTGATGATCTTCAGAAAACATTCATTCCTGATTTCAGTAAACAGTAACGATACTGATATGTAATAATAATTGATTATCATTAGAACACATGATAAGATTAAACCAGAAATTATTGCTACACATTGCAGATCAAGTAAAGAAAATCAATAGTTATTGATTGTAATTTAAACCTTTCAGTAATCATTATTGCACATTACAATGTAACACTCAGTGGTTGGAATTAAAAGATCTTTGATTATTTCACCACAGTCAAGTTCAGACATGGATTTGGAATTATTCAATCACCTGTTGATCCTTAAATCCTCTGATCTTCATATCCTGAAATCAGAGTTTCTTTCTACATTTTCTTGAATATCTGAACATTTCTTGAGCTCATTACTTAAACCGTTCCAGAGTTTAGAGCCACACACCGACACACAGAAACTTTTCTTTGTGGTTCTGATCAGTTTGATCCTGAAGTTCCTACATCGCCTCAGTCTGTTCCTCCTTCATTTTCTAACAACTGTTTCTGGATGTTGGATGGTAACGATTTCCCACTGACTCTGGATAGAAGCTGTTGGTGTAAAAACCCACAAAGTCATCAGTTTGAAAAGTCTGGATTGTAAAATAGATTGTTTGTATGATCAAGATATCCGGCTTTATGTACAATTCTGACGGCTGGTTTTTGAAGTAAACAGAGAGGATGTAGTGAGCTCTTGGAATTATTCCCCCAAATTTCTATACAGTAGGTGAAATATGGTAATATTAAAGAACAGTACAATAAATATCTACTGCTGTATTCTAATATATGTTTAGATTTATTTATGATTGAAATACTGTCTGATGTGAGGCTTCCAGCTTAGATTGTCATCAATAAAAACCCTAAGAATTTGATTTCTGTAACACTTTTGATTAAGACATTATTTATTACAATTGAGAGCTCTTTATTTGCTTTGTAGTTTCCAAAAAACATCACTTTGGTTTTATCTAGGTTCAAAGATAATCTGTTGTAATCCATCCATGATTTTATTTTGTTTAACTCTGTGTTCACCACCTTGATAAGTTCCCTTTGATTGTCTGTAGAATAGAATATATTTGTGTCATCAGCAAATAATATGAGTTTCATAAGCTTTGAAACATTGAATATGTCATTTATGTAAATATTGAATAGCAGCGGGCCCAGAATTGATCCTTGTGGGACACCACAACTTATCTCTCTGGTTTCTGATGTATATTCATAAATCTTGACAAATTGTTTTCTTCCCGTTAAATAGCTTTGACCCAAGTTAGCGCTAGTCCTCGTATCCCAGACACTTCCAGTTTGTCCAGTAGGATGTCATGATTGAGAGTCAAATGCTTTTTTAAATTCCAGCTGCATATTTCTTTTTGTCCAGAGCATTTGTGATTTCCTCCACAGCATCAATGATAGCCAATGAGGTAGATCTGTTTTCTCTAAAACCACATTGGTTTTCATTTATAATGTTATGTTTTTCAAGAAATAAAGCTAATAAGATAATCTTAGGAACAGCAGATAATCTGAGGAGCAGCAGGTCACAGAGGTCTTTCCTAAACGCTGTTTCGGACGTTTGCTGTCGTTTTTACATTTTCTGTTCATTAAATTCATCTCACAGATGAAGATCTGCCTGAATCTTTGAAAAAACTGAATGCAGCTACAGATTTAACCAAACAATTAAACCAAACAGACTTTCTTCGAAATAGAAAAAGAGTTTCAATGTGAATAAAGCGTCTCTGTTCACAGATCTTTAGGGTTTCTGTAGAGCTTCCCCCCCGTTTTCTCGGGAATCGGCCCCCTCCTGGGTGTTCTCCTGCTGGGGGTGCAGCTGCACTGAGGTGTGTCTGCATGTTTTGGCGGAAGGACAGCTGGATTCAGGTTGGATGCGTGGGTTGAAGTCTGGATCAGACAAACGGAGCTCGGCTGAAAGGCGGGGGGCGGGCAGAGGCGAGGAACTTGCCCAGACTTGCCTTCAAACATGGCGGACAAAGTGCAGGGGGTTGGAGGGCGCCCGGGGCGACGAGGAAGGTCTCGGCTCTGCGGTTTGACAGCAGATCATGTCGGTGAACCCGTTTCTCTGCTGCCTGGAGGTCAGCTCCTTTCTAGAACTGTGGAGCTTTCAAAGCTTCAGGATTTCTCGCTGCTGTCGGTCTCAGAAGAAAATGACCGCCTTGAACTTTTTAAGGCTGAACCTTCATAAACTCTTGACCTTCATCCAACGTCCTTCTTCTTGACCAGAATCTGCTGCACTTTTCCTTCAGGCTGCTCAGAACGCGTCCACACGTGGTCAGTTTTAGATCCATGTGTGAGATGACATTTAGCTCCGCCTGCTGGCGTCTCATGGCCAGTCACGGTCAACCATCATAAATAAAGCCACCAGCACCGTTGACCGCTGACACTACCTGTCCTCACACCCCCTTTTGACCCGCCCACAGGGGCATAGCTGCCCCTCTGCCCCTCCCATCCTGTTCAGAGCTGCATGTAACAAATTCATTTAAAAAAACAACACTATTTTCAAAATGGCGGTTTTCTGTCTGTTTTATCTCCATAGCAGCCATTTTATTTATTGGTTGTCTGGGGGTGACGAACATGTCAACGTGTATACGTTAGAAGAATCTGCAAAAGTACATTTTGGGATTTCCTTGGTTGCAGATGTTTTCTATTAACCCCGCCCATTTTCCTTCTATGTTTATATTGTGTAATACTGTTTCGTTCATTTTTTTCTTCTTTTTTTTAACTTGTCCGGTCCAACAGCTGAGCAGACAGATGAGAGCTGAGGGCCTCTTGTGTTGGACATATTTTACTTTAACAACAGGGGTTATTAATCTTCAGACAAACCAAAGGTATGTCTGGATAAACCCCTTTTGGAATTGAGGCCAAACTTTATTAATTTCAATCATGTTTGAAAATCTTTGGGGTTGAACTGGACGGAAAAGGAAAGAGGGGAAGAAGAGAGAGGGATGTTAGAGAGAGGGGGTAGGAGGGTGATTATGGGGGGGGGGTAAAACCGTGAAGCAGCATCAAGCAGCAAGTTTTTGGATGGCTGCACTCATTACAGTGAGGTTCAGATGTAATACAAATTTTAAGGGCGGGGCCTGTCCACACACACACTCTAATGCTATAAACCAGTGGTTCCCAAACTTTTTCTGCAGGGCCCCCCTTTCTGAAAAATTGAATATTTTCGAGCCCCCCCCACACTGACACAAACATACAAATCCTTTGTTTCTAAACTCCACCGCGCCTTATAACATGTGGTTAATGAGAAATCTTTCTCTGAACGGTAGAATTCTGTTATCTAAAGCTGAAGGAATCTCTAGATCTGTCTGTGTGTCTCTGTCTTTAGAAATACCAAAACACATCTGGAACCTATTAAACAAAACATTATTTGATTTTATTTGGAGGAAAAAATTTCATTACTTAAGGAAAAATGTTTTGTGTAACAGCAGAAAACATGGGGGTATGGATGTATTAACCTTTGAAACTTTAAACAACTCTTTTAAAATAAAGTAATTTATTGAAAGGGGAAGACAATATCTGGAATGCATTTCCCAAATATATATTTGACACAATGGGAGGCATTAAATTCTTGCTAAAATGTAATTGTAAAATTGAAAAATTACTCATAAAACTCTCAAACTTTTACAAACAAGCCCTGCTGGCCTGGAAACTTCTTTATAAACGTAATTTTCCTCCAACAACTTGTTGTATTTGGAATAACAGTAATGTACAATACAAGAAAAAATCACTTTTTTCCCTAGATGGTATGATAATGATATTGTTTTAATCAACTTTTCGATTCTCATGGACATCTTCTGACGTCTGAAGAATTTCTTTTAAAATTCGGTATTCCTGTTCCACCCAGAGAATATGCAATAGTGTTAGATGCCGTTCCAACCAGTCTACTTCAACTGTTTAAAGGGATTTATAACACAAGTCAATTAAGAACCCAGACAATTTTTTTGGACAATGTGGATATTTGTGTTCATTCAGTTTCCAATAAACAAATAATAAATCTTTTACAGACCACAACCTTACCTGCTGGGAGGTTTTATTAAGAATCCAAATTTGTGGACATAAAATGGACTTATGTTTGGACTATTAGCAATAAATACTGTCTAAATAACAAAATAAAAGAGGTGTCCTTCAAAATATTGCATTGTATATATCCTACCAAAAAAACTTTGAGTAGATTTGTTGTGGACATGGACCTGTTTTGTTCATTCTGTGGAACTCAGGAGGAAACTATTTATCATCTGTTTGTGGACTGCAGACATACAAATAAGGTTTGGATTGACGAGGGAAACTATATTAGAAATATAACTAAACAAACTGTTACATTCTTAGATAAAGACATTATTCTGGGTTACCTTAATGTCAAAGTAGACAAAGATTGTATCTTTATTACACAATTGTTTTTATTGGCAAAATTCCAAATCCACAAAGCCGAATGGTCAAACTCCAAACCTAAATTCCAGCAGTTTTTGAGTGAAATCAATCAGTAATGAACCATTATCAAACATCTGCAAAACCAAAAAGAAATTTGAATTAATTTAATTTTTGAAAGATTTAAAATTTATTAAACCCCCAAATTTTTGAAGTAGTAATTCTTTTTGTCTTATGTTGTATATGTATGTGTATATATTTATATAATTTTTGTTTTATTTCTTATATTTTTCTGCAATATGTACACATTTCAATTCCCCCTGAGACATTCACATTGTTATTGTATTATGTTGTTTGTCAATAAAGTATGAAAAAAAAACTCCACCGCGCCCCCCCTGCAATACCTCCGCGCCCCCCCCTAGGGGGCGCGCCCCCCAGTTTGGGAACCCCTGCTATAAACACACCTGTTGGCTCAAAAAAATGTCCACCTGTCAACATGAACACAATAATGTTCACACACGCATACTTATGCCTTTAAACCAACTAGTCTGAGATATTTCATTCAATCACACAAAATATTATAGTGCAAAGGTGAGCTAACACCTGTGCTCAGGTGAGTGTTTATGTTCTTCTAAAATGGATGGTGGAATGTAAAAAGGAGGGAGAGCGCCCAGCCACCCCCACACCAAGACCCTCGCCGCAGTGGTAGCGGCAGCCAGAACCCCCCCCCCCCCCCCAACACCACACGGCAGCAGATAGAGAACAACCGCCCCCCGGGCGATCCCATCCGTCACCCAGGCCAGGGCCAGCAGGACCGCCACGAGGCCCCCAGAGACAGAGAGCAGGGAGGCACGAAGGAAAAGAGAGCGCAGCTCCAGCTCAACCAAGAGAGCAGCCCCCCGCCGCGCCGGGAGGGTCAACGCAGGGCCCCACCCGAGAGGAGCGCCCACAACCCCAGACGAGCACCCCATCACCACTCATGAGTTCTGGGCATCCCCCAGCCCCAACCCCAGGTACGAGCCAGGACCCCCCAAGGGAGACCCGCTGCGCGCTCCAGGCAGCCACCTACCCGGCCCACGGTTGGTCCAGGAAGGAGCAAGGCAGGGGCCAGCCGCCCCCGCCCAGGAGGACGGGGGTCCACAAGAGGTGTGGCAAACATGGCCTGACCAGGCTCGGCCACAGTTGGAAATTTGGCTAGGCCCGGCACCCAGGGGCAAGGACCAGAACCCACCCCACAGGGACACGGACACCCCCCGGCTCAGGTGTGATGTGATCCCCGGCTTTTGGCCTAGCCAGAAAGCTCAGGGATCCCTCTTCCCGTGTGTAGCGAGTGCCGCCAGGCCCAGGAAACCAGCACCCAGGGAACACGTCCGCCATAATGTTTGGTTCAGCTTGAGTCACGTTTTACATTTTAACAATATTTCAATAGAAATTGTGCGAACAACAGCAGAACGCCCGTTTCTGAGCTCGCCACGCTAACAGCGGTAAACATCTATGAACGCTAAACCAACATTTATACTGAAGTAGCTGCCACATGATGCTCCAGGAGCTAGGAGGTGAAAGGTGGAGAGGGGGGGTTCTTCTACTTCATTTTTACCAACCCTTGTGCCATCCTAGATGACCCCCCCCCCTTCCATTGAGGTGTTCTCCCTACCATGACAAAGGTGGATAAAGGTGGAAAGATTTCCTGTAATCCATGGACACCAGTGAAGATCACAAATCATTGAAGAAAAAAGGTTCAGAGCTCTGTCTAGTGGGTCTAGATGACCCACTGTCTAGTGGGTCTAAATGACCCACTAGACAGTGGGTCATTTAGACCCACTGTCTAGTGGGTCTAAATGACCCACCTCCCAATGGTAAAGTGCCCAGGATCTCATGTACAGAACTCACTGGGAGTGGTCTATTCCTCTGTCAGCGGAAAACTTCCTCTTCCTTCCAGCTCGTTTCTGGAAGCATGTTCTCTCCGTCTGGAGGTCTTCAGTTTTCAGGCTTCCTCTCAGAGCAAAAGCTTTTCTTACCACATGTATGGAAACGTGTGGCTGTCTGTTGCCATGCCAACCGCCCACCTCATGAGATGAAGGTGGCAGGAAGTGGGCTGTGAGCGTGTGCAGACAGGCAGCCTGACCCGTGGCAGATCAGATCAAGCACCTCCTGTCTCGGAGCAGACGTTGGACCCGTCCGTGTGGGGGTGCTGCTCCTGCCGAGGCTTGTCCCGCAGCTCCACTGTTTCATGAGGGGGGAGCGAGGAGGTGTGTGTGTGGGGGGGGGCTGTCATCAGCCGTTCCTCCGGCGGACATGTTCAGACGCTTTGGTGCAGGTGACAGATGTTTGGCTTCATCCTCCTTTCATGGGGTGTGAAGAAACACTGGCCTGCTGAAGCAGCTGCTGGTGGGGGTGGGGGCTGACTCACAGAGTCAAAGCTCTCCAACGTTCTGGGGGCGTTCTTAAGATGACTTTTGTTAAGAAATAAACTCAAGTTTTAATAAAACTCTGTTTTTGTATGAGTGTGTGTGTGTGTCTGTGTGTGAGTCTGTGTGTGTGTGTGTGAGTCTGTGTGTGTGTGTGTGTGTGTGTGTGAGTCTGTGTGTGTGTGTATGTGTGAGTCTGTGTGTGTGTGTGTGTGTGTGTGTGTGTGTGTGTGTGAGTCTGTGTGTGTCTGTGTGTGTGTGTGTGAGTCTGTGTCTGTGTGTGTGTGAGTCTGTGTGTGTGTGTGTGAGTCTGTGTGTGTGTGTGTGAGTCTGTGTGTGTGTGTGTGTGTGAGTCTGTGTGTGTGTGAGTCTGTGTGTGTGTGTGTGTGAGTCTGTGTCTGTGTGTGTGTGAGTCTGTGTGTGTTAGTCTGTGTGTGTGTGTGTGTGTGTGAGTCTGTGTCTGTGTGTGAGTCTGTGTGTGTGTGTGTGAGTCTGTGTGTGTGTGAGTCTGTGTGTGTCTGTGTGTGTGTGTGTGTGAGTCTGTGTGTGTGTGTGTGTGAGTCTGTGTCTGTGTGTGTGTGAGTCTGTGTGTGTGTGAGTCTGTGTGTGTGTGTGTGTGAGTGTGTGTGTGAGTCTGTGTGTGTGTGTGTGTGTGTGTGTGTGTGTGAGTCTGTGTCTGTGTGTGAGTCTGTGTGTGTGAGTCTGTGTCTGTGTGTGAGTCTGTGTCTGTGTGTGTCTGTGTGTATGTGTGTGTGTGTGTGTGTGTGTGTGTGTGTCTATGTGTGTCTATATGTATGTGTGTGTCTGTGTGAGTCTGTGAGTGTGTGTGTGTGTGTGTGTGTGTGTGTGAGTGAGTCTGTGTGTGAGTCTGTGTCCGTGTGTGAGTCTGTGTGTGTGTGTGTGTGTGTGTGTGTGTGAGTCTGTTTGTGTGTGTGTGTGTGTGTGTGTGTGTGTGTGAGTCTGTGTGTGTGTGTGTGTGTGTGTGTGTGTGTGTGTGAGTCTGTGTGTGAGTCTGTGTTTGTGTGTGTGAGTCTGTGTCCGTGTGTGAGTCTGTGTGTGTGTGTGTGTGTGTGAGTCTGTCTGTGTGTGTGTGTGAGTCCCACAGGGCTTAGTTTTAGGACCCATCATCTTTATGATCTACATCAGTAGTTTTCATCCAGTGTGCCGTGGAAAATACCCTCATTCACTGATCTAAAAACATTTTTCATCTCCAGGATTTCAGCTCTGTGTTCATCCAAACAGGCCCTGATAAAACACTGAGTAGTTAGGAATATGAAAGATCATAAAATACTTTTTTCTTTGTGTTTATTTGATGATGACGGTACCGCGATTTAGGGAAAAGTCCCGCCCCTTTAACCGTCTCCACCAATCATTCTTGGAGTCTTAATCACATGTCATCAGTCTGACCAATCAGAAGTGGTTAAAGTCTTCACTTCCTTGTTCTGATTCTGCTCATAAAGTCTCTCAGTTCCAACAAAAATACCAGCTAAAGCTCGTCTTTAGCGGTGTAGCTTTCCACAGAATCCGGTGTCAGACCGTGGAACAAGAGAACAAAACAAGGAGTCTGTCTGCCATCACTACATCTCCCATGATGCATTGGGTTAAAGTGACAGCGTCTCTGTGCTACAATGAGTCTTCCCTGTTAAACGTCTTTAAATCTTCTAACTTAACTTGTCTTACATTTTTAGAAAAATCTTCCATCTTTTTCTGCCACAATTATCACAAAAATGCCTGTGAGATCATGGAGTGACTGTGGATCAATACAGACAAGGAGTTTCTCTTTTTTATTGATGTTTTTTATGCTGGTGTATCGCAGGATTTCTGACAAGGTTAAAGTGTGCCGAGGCTCAAATAAGTTTGAAAAACACTGATCTACATGCTTCCTAGGAAACATAATCAGGAAACACAGCATTAATGTTCATTGTTATGCTGATGATACGCAGTTGTATTTATCCATGAAGCCTGACCAGAATGACCAGATAGAGAAACTGAACGCCTGCATCAGAGACATCAAGACCTGGATGACAATTAATGACCTCCTCTTGAACCCAGAAAAAACTGAGGTCATTATACTTGGACCTAAAAACCTCAGAGATGCTCTGATCAGAAATTCTCCCTGGATGGCGTAAAAATCGTTTTACTTTTGTGTCACTACAGTGTAACATGTTGTTTTCCTGTTGTGGGTTTGTTGTTCATAAATTGTTGTTGTTTGCTTGTCTATAAACTTACAAATCGTATTTTTCTCCGAAACAGAAGACGTTATTGTACAACCCCCCCCCCCAACCCCAAATACAGTGTGTATGTTATTGTGTGTGTCACAGTGAGCGTTCTGTGCTGGCTCCGCCCACGCCGCTCCTCCATCCACAGGCAGAGTTAGAGAGCAGCTTTGAAGTCGGCTCCAATGACTCATTACCCAACCATCCACCCGACCCCCCCCCCCCCCCCCCGTGTCCTTTACAGCCTCCAAACACCCCCAGCACTGCTCCGGCGTCAGACTCACAGAGGATTCAGTTTCAGGACCAGCAGCCCCCCACCCCAGCATTCATACTTGACAAACACACCCCCAGAAAGAGCTCCACACCTACACCTGAGACCCCTCAGGTGGTGGTGGTGGTGTGTGTGTGTGTGGGGGAACAGAAACCAGAACGTTTCTCTGACACTCTGTGCCTGAAAGCGGCTCATGGTTTACTCTGGGAGGGGGGGGGGGGTACACGTGTCAGCACCTGTACCTGCATGTTCATCCACATTCATTCAGAAAATATCTGCACTTCCTTCCTGTAGTGAGACAAAACCGAAATGAACACAGGAATGAGCGGGAAAAACCTGTTCGGCTCTTTAACGAGGTTGATTGTCCAGACGAGACGACAGGAGGACACAGATGATGAAGACGTGACCTTCACACCTGCAGATGATGAAGACGTGACCTTCACACCTGCAGATGATGAAGACCTGACCTTCACACCTGCAGATGATGAAGACGTGACCACACCTGCAGATGATGAAGATGTGACCTTTCACCCTCTAGAGGTGTGCGGGGGGCTGAGGGGGGTCACTCATTAATGAGCTGCTGGATGCTCCTGCTGTTGCTATGGAGACCTCCTTTCCTCCTCTTCAGACCCCCCCCCCCGTCTGTAATTGGAAACAAACACGTCTTTGTGTTTCTGCTGGATGTGAATCTCCTCAAAGGAAACTGGATGTTTCCTCTCAGCTCCTCTTCCGTCACAGAGAAGGAGGCTGGAAGGAAGTTGTTTCTTCACAGGAATGCTGTGGAAACTGTTGGAAGACGTTTGTTTCTGAGCTTGAGGGTTGGACAGCTGTGAAAACCAACCTTCCCACCAAACTGCACGCAGAACGGGCCGAAACGTCTACAGGTTTACCTACTGGTCCAGATTCGAGCATCCCGTGACCTTCGGGAGCCGAGGGTGATGGGAAGCCAGGCTGCCGGTTTCACTTTGACCTCAAGAAGAGTCCCGTTCCCAGCAAAGCCTGACTGACTTGAGGGCGGAGCTTTCTGTGAGATCAGAGCAGCATTCCAGTCCGTCCAGGTGCTGAATAGCATTCCTGCAGACACAAAGCGTGGTTCTTCAGGTGACATGGATGTTTTCAGTGAGGAACAGCCTCTCAGAGCAGGGCAGAGGTTTTTAATTACATGTCCTGCTGGCGCCAGGCTCTGATGGGAAGAGCAGGCGGGCGACTGTTTCAAAAGACAAACCAACTCTGAGAGCTTACAAGAAGCTGCTGGCTGTCCACCGTCACAACGCACACATGTGGGGGGGGGTCTGCAGCTGCTGGAGGGAAAACAACGTAAACAGTGGTCCACAACGCCGGCCTCTGCGCGGCCCTGACCTCTGCGGCTCTAGGCTCTAGAACCGTCTGTTATCGGAGAATCAGCAGTTTTGCTTTAAGAGTCTGACCGCCTTTGATCAGGAGTTTGAGGCTCACGGAGAACCAGGAGAACCACACTGAACGGGTTCAGAGGTCAAAGTTCAGCGGTCAAAGTGTCAATCACACAAACATCAGAGAGAAGAGAATGAGGACCTGAGTGGGTCAGAACCTCAGCGGAACCAGAACCAGAACAGGAGCTGCTCAGGGAGGGGATGCTCCGGACTTCCTGTATGTCCTCATGTTGGCTGACTGGAGAACCCGGTCACAAACAGCCCCCACCCCCACCCCACCCCCCGGGTCACAGCTGCCCCCGTGTGTAAATTGACTAAGGTGCCGATGTGTGCGGCGGTATTTTTAGGCCGGTCTGCTCCCGTACGGCGCCTTTGATGCGTTCATGATCCCACTTCAAAGCTGCACCAACGTGAAGGGGGGGCTTTCAAACGCCTCAATGTTCTTGGCAATGCGGTTCCATGACCTCTGACCTCTTGGCGTGCATCGATGTGGTTTCCTCCCTCTGTGCCGCTCTTCATGAAAGGATTGATCTTTGAGCAGTTTCAGAACAAAGTGTCTCCTGCCCACGTGCTGCAGCCGAAACATACGTGTTTGTTTGAAGACCCGGGTCAGAAACATCATACGTGTTTGTTTGAAGACCCGGGTCAGAAACATCATACGTGTTTGTTTGAAGTCGCTTCATGATGGTTTTACTGCAGCAGCAGTTGTGAGTCATTTCCGCTGACACAGATGGGAGCGATAACGGCAGTAATGGAAAAGCGGCACTCCTGTGTCGACCTCATCCTCTCCAACGACGGCTTCACTGAAGCCCAGAAGCTTTCTCTTCCTCCTGAGATTCCAGAGAGGGCAGTAAACGCACCACACCTCAAAGCAGGTGTGTTCAAAGACGCTGCGCCTTTCAAGTGTCCTGCCTGCTGCTTATCAGCCATGACTCAAGCTCAAAGCCTCCCAGTGAAGGAGGAGTGTGACATTCCAGCTGAGAGGGACTTTCCTACCCCCCCTCCCCCCCCCATGTCTGGCATTTATCAAGGAAAGATGGCGGCTTCCGCCCACATGACCACCGTTAATGAAGCGTCACATTCAAAACACCAAACAGGACAAAGGAGTTGTTAAAAAGCTGGATATTTATTTAAATAAATACAAATAGTCAATAATTTAAAGTAGAAAGTGTTTGCAGTAAAACCATAACTCCCATCATGATTGGAGAAGTTATTTGTCCCCAGAGAGCTAACATGAAATCACGTCGGCAGCTGGAGTTCAGTCCGTTCGGAGCTCCTGGACGTCCGTTTCCTCCGGTTCTCCGGGGTTTCAGTCCAACAGTCCTTCATCTCTGGACCGGATGACCTCGTCCTCCCTTTGGTCCGGGTAACCAGTGGTCCACAGTGGCGCTGGACGGGCAAAAGGCGGCTCTTTGGTGAAGGACGCGTCAGCGCCGCCGCGGAACAGCCGTGAATCCTCCGCGGGTCTTACCATATTAGGAGCGGCTGACCGCCCGCGCGCTCGCTCGCTCGCTCGCGGCTCAAGGCGCTCGCGCCATGCGCCTCTCCTGCTGACCGGGCGACGCGCTCTCGGTGTCCTGGCGCGTTTTAAAGTCCTGAATGGCCTTCTTGTTCTTGTAGTCGATCAGAGCCATGGTGATCACGGCGTTCCAGCAGTTCTCCTCCCCGGAGCACCGGAAGTCGATCTCTTTGTTGTCTGTGGTGACGATGGTGAAGTAGATGAACTTGCCGGTGCGCTCCACGCAGTCCACCTTCTTGATGGACTGCAGCTTCAGCTCCTTGCCCTTGGATCGCTTCTGCGTGTCGGCGTAGATGTTCAGGCTGTCCGTGGTCAGGACGCACGTCTTCCTCTTCCAGAACTGGAGCAGGCTGTCGCTCCTCTTCTCCAGCTCTCCCTCCTTGAGGACCTGGCTGATCTCCGCCGCGGACATTTTCATCCTTTACGCGCAGCGGCCCCGCGTTCAGACGGCGTCTCCGGACGGTGGAGCTTCTCTGCAGAGGTGGAGTAATCCAGAGCGCGGCTGTGAATGGACCAGGAGGAGCGGCCGAGTTTATGCGCTCCTCTTCTTCCCGCCCACGTCACGTGGTGTGAAATTTGCATCAACAGTTGCGGCAGAGAGTGGGCGGAAGCCTGGGCGCACAGAGGAAGTCCAACCGTGGAGCAAAGTACGCCGCCCGGGCGTTAATCACTGACCCGCATGTTTCAGTGTTTGTCAGCTAATGTGCGCGCGCAGCCGGAAGGAGTGCGCGTGAAGGGAAAGCTCCGCATGATAGTTTCTGTTCTTCCATCCGCGGAGAATGAGGTCTAAAACAGGAAAGGCGTTTTTTCACAGCGTCCTTTAGGGGTTCAACTCGAACTTTTCTGTAAAACTTTATTTTACTGCTGGTGTTCTTTTGTCTTTTCTGTTGTGTTTTTGACAAATGAAAGAGCAGATTCTCTCCTGTTATGAAGAGTTGACAGGACTCCTCATCACTTCCGGTGCCATTTGCTCTGGTTACTTAAAGACAGAATCTCTTAAGTTCAAACGTCTTGTAAGGAAAGAGATGAAGTCAATTTCTGAACATGACCCTTGGAGCCAATGAAAGGACTAGATAACAATGACATCATCCTGTGTGGGTGTGGTCAGGGTCACCTGTCCTGTCTGAGGATCCATGACAGAGGTCCCTCCTGCGCTGTGGAGGCTGTATGAGCTCAGAGCCCACAGGAGCGCCGCGCCTCCTCTTCACCTTCCTCCCCCTCAGAGGCTTCTCCTCGGCGCTGTAAAGGTTACTTTGCTGTTTGGCCAAAGGAGGTGCAGCAGCCGGTGGCACAAATGATGTTTACTGTGGAACAAGATCCTCCGTGTTTTCATTCAAGTCAAACTCAACAGATCAAATTTGTGGGAACGCTCAGGTTTGCCTGCAGCAGGTGGATCTGAAGGTGTGCTGTGGCGACCTCAGGGTCAAACCAGCGCTCCCACCGCCTTCCTGCAGACCAAACAAACCCAAAGAGGAAGCCGATAAAACACCAGCTGCGCCCTCAGGGGGAGTCTGAAGGTCAGGTGTTTGCTCCTCCACAGGGGTCTGAGCACACACGGGTGTGGCAGCAGGTGGAAGGAGCAGAAAGAGTTTGGGAGTCGTGTCAGGACAGGTTTACTGTGAGTCACTGCAAACCAAACCCAGTGAACCTGCTCCTGTTCTGCAGCACTGAGAGCAGAGCGTGGTGAAGAAACGCCTGCCACATGACAGCCAGAGGAGCAAGAAGGAAAAGACAGTTTGAAGGACCTGAAGGCTTTGAGGGACCAAAGTCTTCCTGAAACAATCTGCTGAGATGTGAGGTCCTAGGACTCATCCCTGATGTCAAGCTTTTCTAAGAAACTTTAGTATTTCTGTTTTGGCAATCTCAATGTCTGATCAGCGACATGGACCGACTGTGATGACCTGGTCAGGATCAGATCAGATCAGGATCCTCTTTGTCTTGCTGCATCATGCCCTGATGGAAACACTGCAGGGAAGGTGGATGAGTGGGTGGATGAGGGCCAGACAGGTGGGGCTGTGCCAACAAAAGGCGCTGAGAGGGTGAAGGAACAGTTTACGTTCTCAGATGGTTCAGAGGAACGTCTCTGTGGCCGCCAAGCAGAAGGTTCCTCCTGTCAGGTTCCGCCTGACATTCCTGCGTTCTCTCTGCAGGTGGCCAGCGGCCCCTCCCTGCTGCTTCTGTGACGGGGGTCTGGCGTGGCGAGGGAGGACGGATGACGGACAGGCAGACTCTGCAGGTAGCAGCTGCTCGCACACGCCTTTGTGTTGACACTCGGCAGCTATTCCAGGCTTTGTTCTGATAAGCCCGTGTGTGGCGGCCGGGCCGGCATTCTCCAGCGTGGGAAAAAGAGCAAATGTTTGCAGAGGGCGAGACGCTGCTGAGGAGGAAGTGCACGCTTACCCAGATGACAACTGACAGATTTAGGAGAATTCTGGCTGCTTTTCTGCTCTGACAGCAATTCTGACATTTGGACCTCAGTTTCCATCGCGGTTCTGTTGCTGAAACACCTTTAGGAATCCTTAAAGGGTTAAAGTTCTTGTTCAGCTGTTCTGGTTCCTCAGACCTTCTGATACTGATGACCCAGATCCCGGTGGTGTAGCCTTTGTTAGTGTACTTTATATTGTATACTGTCTGCTTACTGTGTGCGGCACGGTGGTGCAGTGGTTAGCGTTCTCCCCTCGCAGCAAAGGAGGCCCTTTGGTTGAGATCCTCTGTGTGGGTTTTTTCCTGCTTCCTCCCACAGTTACTACTCCTAATTGTCCCGAGTGGGAGTGGGAGTGTGAATCCCACCCCAGGTTCAGCTCCGTGATGGCAGCAGATTTGGATCTACAGTAAACCTAAAAACTCAGTTTAATCTGAAGCATCCAATACGTTTCCTTCCTCCGTGACACATACATGGTCCAAAGTATACTTTCTATCCGTATACCGAGTAAATTAACTTCCTCTCACTTGTGGTGTCCCCCAGGGATCAGTGTTGGGTCCGTTCCATCTTCATTCCTTTTGACTCGTCATGCTATTATGACTATTATGGTCTAGATCAGTCTTCACTGGTCTGGAGGAACCCTTTTTCTCAGGTTTAGTTGAATTTCTCTCAACTTCTTGTTGGTTTTTCTTTAGATTTTATGGTGATTTTTCTGCCTTTTGCTGTGCAGCTCGCGGTCAGCCCGCTGCTGTGCACGTTCTCATCTGGGTTTGAATCCAGGAGCTGCTCAGACTTGTCTGTTTCACAGGAGGAGCCGTCGTTTGTGTTGATCAAATACTGCGAGCAGTAAATGTGCTGTTATTGTCTCAACCCCCCAGGACCTTTTGAAAAAGCCCCCCAGGGTGATGAAAAGCTGCTGTGCGAGCCATGCCGCCGCACCTCCTGCAGGCGACGCGTCAGCTCCGTCAGCCGACAGTTCCTTGAGGAGTCCAGGAGTTGGCTCTTGGCGGCAGAAGGAATGGCGAGCATGCGGTCCCTCTGAGTGACAGGAATGCAGCGTTCACCGTTCCCCCTCACCGATAAACCAAGAATCCTCCCTGATCTAATCGGAGGTGGGAAGAAGCTTCACCGTCCAAACCTGCTTACCATTCAGGCCTCGCGGTCCAGATTAGAGTCTGAGCAGTTCCCCTCTGAACCTTCAGTGTTTCTACGTCAGGAAACCCAACAGAACCCAGGAGTTTCTCATTCTACTCAGCTCTTGGTTTCAGTTACCGCACTGATCTGATCTCCGACCTGTGAACTGGACTTTGGTTCCGTTTGACCTGCAGGTCAAACCGTCTGCCATTTCCAGCCCGCTGCACTTTTGTAACCTCCGAGCCAAGCAGAGCGGCGTGACTCAGACTGAACACGCCTCATCCGCTCTCCATTCAGAAATCTGCACAGGCGTGTCCCGAGGCCGACGTTCCCACACGGAACAAGGAAGGTCTTTACCGCCAAGACGCCTGAAAGCGTCCTCCTGGTTTTTATCTCACAGGTTTGGATGAAAAGCTGGAGTCTGGTGAACGCTCCGTTGGGCCCATGGGAGCAGCAGCAGGACAAACCCCCCCCCCCCCGTTTTTACCCCCATGGTTTGGACTCAAAGGAGGCTCCACACAGAGGCAGCTGCAGCTCAGAGGAAGACTTCTGGATGAAGCTGCAGCAGAATGCAGCCCTTGTTCTGCTCCTCCGGGTGGCTTTGCTGCCACGGATGTGCTCAGCATGAAGACGGCCCCCCTCCCAGAGGCCTCCTCTGTGGGGGCAGGTGTAACACCGGCAGAAACATCCGGCAGGTGGAGGAGAAAAGTCTCCTTCCGTTCAACATTAACCGTCCCTCCCGCGTTAAGAACGCTGCAGCTGAGGTTCTCTGAGCCCACCGGTCCTGATGCTGAACTCACCAGGGGGAGGGGGTTCACCCCAGACATGCCCCCCCCATCCCCATCCATTTCTAATGAACACTCATGTGTGTTTGAGCCACAGCCTGTCAGGTGGGGGTGATAAAAGTTTGACACGGCTGAAATCTGCTTCACTTTAGGAAAATCAAACTTCCAGTAAAGGAAAATGTTCAGAAAATACAGAAGTTGAATGAAAAACAAACGTCAGGAGGTTCCTTTGATCTTTGTTATTAAAAAGCAAACCCCCCCCCCCCATCCATTTAGAGGGAAAAGGCGGTGGTGGTTCTGCCTTCGCCCTCGTCAGAACGTCACACACAGAACCTCTTCATGTTCCACAACTTTAATAGAATATTTTAACTAACTGTACAAATCCAAAAGAAATATTGCGCGAATAACAAACTGAAGAACCAGTTAAGGCGGGCGCACGGTCCATGTGGTAAATTTGAGGGAGTGGCCGCGGCTCTGGGAGGTGTCCAACCGACGCGTACAATCGTAGAGACCGGGGGGGTGGAGGGGGGGGGGGGTCAGGAAGCAGCTTCCAGAGGAGCTGAGACCTCCGTGAAAATCATTGGCACTCTGTTCCGATTCGCTCACACCTCCCCGATGGACGACGGGAGATGCTTCTAGAAACTAGAACGCTGGAGCGAGACGCCCGGCTTCAGCAGAGAGGATGCTGGGTAACTTCCTGCTTCACCCACACGTGTCCAGAACTACAAACCAACCGCGGGAGGCCTGCTCGGCAGAGCGCCCGCCTCCATCACGGCTGCGGACAAAGAGAGTTTTGATGCTAAGCCCCGCCCTCCTGAACGGGGGAGTGGCCCCGCCGCGGCGAGGGCTCCCAACTTTCCTCCAACAGTTGAACGACACCACAATAAATAGGTCAATGACGTCACACGGAGCACTTGCAAAAGTTAAGAACATGATTTCTGCAGCTCTCCTTACAAAACACCTTAAAAAAGGAAGAAGTGCCCCCCCCCAGAGAAAAGTAAGGTCAACCCTGTCAGCAGTGAACTCACTTTGCTTGTTGGCGTTAAAAAACCCTGAGTGACTGATTCGTCCCACTCCGTGTTTAGCCGGGGGGGCTCCTGTCTCCACCCAGATGTTTCTGAATACTTTGAGGTTTAAATGGGGGGGGGGGGGGGGGAATAAAGTTCAAGATGGAGGAGAAACAAGTCATGCACAGAAAAACGCCGTCTGCTTAGCGTCCTATTGCATTCAGATGAAAGGGGCGGAGCCTGTCGGAGCAGGAGGCCCGTGGATTGGCTAAAGTGGACTTGATGGACGGCAGGACTCCGCCTCCTGGGGGGCTGCGGTTACTGCTGTTTGCATTCGGCGGGTGGAGGCTGCTCCTTCTGTGGAGGACAGGGAGAAGAGCGGTAAGTCCGGCACCGCAGGGAGCAGAAGCAGCAGGGGGAGGAGCTCTGGTCGGACACAGCGGAGGGGGGTGTTAGATGATGGAAGGGGGGGACAACAGGGGAACTGCTGGGACATGGAGTAGAAGACAGACAGACTGATTCCTAAGTTGGCCTCTGAGCTGGAAGTGAGGAAAAAACAAGGCAGTCTTCTCCTTACCTACAAATCTCATGGAAGAGGAGAATGACTGATTAGGCCCTGCAATAGAGTGAGGGCAGACAACAACACGAACACGTTTTAATCATCACTCAGAAACCAACAGGGACACAGCATTGTCATCTCAGCAGCCAATCCCGGCAAGGCGAGAAAACAGCGTCGACCGTGGCGTTTGATGGAGCTGAAGACCCTGTGCACGTTCACGTGTGAGCACGTTGATTGTCTGTGGGAACACGTGAACGTGCACAGTCTGTGCACGTTCACGTGTTCCAACAGACAAGCACGTTACCGCATGGAGTCGGGATGCTGAGCAGCGTCGTTTACTCAGAGACGGAAACATCCGACCTTCTGACCTTTGAGGCAAATGCTTCCTCTGCTCCTACTGAAAGATCCAGCCATAACTAACCTTGGGGTCGAGGTCTCCCTCCTCATCGTCTTCATCTCCGTCTTCATCTTGCTCCTAGCAGACAGAAAGCAGAGTGAGCAGCAGACATTCCAACCGTCACGTTGGTCCCAAACGCCTCACAAACTTACCTCTTCATCTCCTTCCTCCAGCTCCTCCTCCTCAAACTGCAGAACAAAGCGGCACATTGGTGAGAATCTCACTCGGCTGATAGAAACTTCTGGTGATGAAGAGCACTCACACTCTCGTCGTCCTCCAGGGCTTCCCCGGTGAAGTACAGGACGGCTCTGGGAACTATTCTCTCACGGAAGAAGTGACCGATTTCAAAGTCTGTGGCTAAAGTCAACTCCGAGTCCTCGTCCTGGAAGACAAAACCAGATTAGGAAGAACGTCCAACCAGTTTGGTCGTCACCAAGATCAACTGAAGATCTACTGACCAGCTCTCCGTTTGGTGGGGCTGGAAGACAAAACAAACACAAGTTCAGCCTCAGAACAAACGCTGCATTCACAAACCAAGAGCTGCACGAGACCGGACCCGACTGAGCGTGTGCGGTGACCTCCACCTGAACAAAACACGCGACCTGCTCCACAGCTGAGCCTCCACCTGCAGGACTAACCTCTAAGGGTTCGAGTCTGAGCAGATCTGAGGCGCTGGACGCCCCACCAGACCTTCATCATCTAGACTGCCTGAAACCTTCAGCTCAGAGGTTAGCTCCACCTCTTCTCATGCCTCTGCTGGGGGTAACCCCCCTCCCAAAACAGGGAGGTTTCAAAGACCCAGTGAAACGGAGGTTTTAGCTTCTCCTGATTAAACTCCTCATCCTCAAACTGAAGAAGAACCTCGGATGAATAAAACTCTGAAAACAGACGGAACATTGCAGGAGTAAAAAAACAACGACTCCATTGGCTCTGCTGCCCCCTGCTGGTGGTTTCTCTGTCCTCCAGCTCTCACCAGAACTCAGTTTACTTTGGACCATCTACCTGAGATAAGAGTCTGAGAAAGGAGAGAGCGCCACCTTCGAAATGAACTTCTTCGTTTTCATCAAAAACAAGAAAGCTGTTCTGGTCGTTCTTCTGTACTGAACCAAACCTTTTTGGACCCAGGACATTTCTGACGTTAACGGTCTTCAGGTGAAACATAGACGTTCTAACAGATGACAGTGGTGTTCTGAGCGCGCTCCATGGCACTGTGCTGGGCTTACCTTTGATAGGGTTAAAGAAGTTAAAGAAAGAGTCGTTGGAGACTTGTTTGGTGACGGTGCGAATGGTGCCGCGGCCTTTGTGCTTCTGCTTCTTCTTGATGGTTTTCACCGTCACATCCTTCCCTTTGTGCCAGTCTATTTGACACCTGCAGAGAGCGGTGGAGACACCGGTTTAGATCAAACCCTTTAATGACCAACAACAGTCTTTAGTCACCGTCCTCTCACCCTTCACAGTCGATGATCTCCGGACCTTCAAAGGAGAAGGGGTCTGAGGCATCAGGCTCGGATTTCATCTTGTAGACTTTTGTGAGGACTGCATTGTTAAAGTATCCGTTGGGCTCAAAGTGGAACTCTAAGGTGAAACTCTGTGGGAGAACGATCCAGAGAGGCTTTAGACACCAGAAAGACTGCAATGACTGCATTGATGCTGCTGCTCAGACACTGACCATCGGCTGCCCGGGCTCAGAAAACTTGACTTGGATGTCCTTCAGGTGTTTCAGGATGGGCTCGTCGTGTTCCTAACAAGAGGGCAGAGGTTCAAGGAGTCAAGGAGTGTGTGGGGCAGATGGGGGCAAACTGTTCAGATATACCCGCAACATGGTTCTGAGTGTGACTACATACCTGTAACATATCACTTAGCGTGTCTATTTACCTGTAACATGTCACTGAGTGTGTTTATTTACATGTAACATGTCACTGAGCGTGTTTATTTACATGTAACATGTCACTGTGCGTGTCTACATACCTGTAACATGTCACTGTGCGTGTCTACATACCTGTAACATGTCACTGAGCGTGTTTACATACCTGTAACATGTCACTGAGCATGTCCACACTCTTGAAAATTGCGAGCCAGAACTCCGGGATTCCCTTGGGGCCTTCTTCTGGTGTGGCTTCCTCCTTCTTCGCATCTTCAATGGAAGCTTTTTCCTTCACCTCCTCCTAGAGACGAAAAACAGATTTCTTAGATATAAACATTTTACTTAGACATAAATCCACATTATGTATTTCTGAAGAAACAAGTATGTAAATGAAAAGATCCAGGTGCTCTGATCCAGGTCTGGTTCAGAGGGATAAGGAGAACCAAGGGGAGCAGATGCTGGAAGCTCTCTGTGTTTGGAGGACAAACGAATGGCCAAAGTATGAAACTGAAGAAACAAGAACTAACAAAGACGTTTGGAAATGTCAACTGGGTAAAAGGAGGAGCAGTGAGGAGCTTCTGTACAGATGATGAAGGCTGAGTAGGACCACTGGCGCCCCCAACTGAGCAGCTGATGAACAGTGTGATCCTAGGCTGCTGTGGGGGGGGCAGCTTTTGTTCCAGTCTGTTCCAGCAGAGGAGGAGCAACCAACAATAATGTGAACGATGATGCATCCTTTAGCAACTAAGTTCGTTCTCAACTGGCTTCACGGCTAGTTCCTCCACTCTGATGACGAATGTTGGGATTTCAGGATGAGGGACAGAAAAAGCCGTTTGTCCTTCTCAGCCGGGATATGTCTGAACATGTTTGGCAGCTTTACTTACAGCGAGCTCCTCCTCCTCGTCCTTGTCGCTGGGCCACTCACACTCCTCGTCTGTGGGCTCCACGGCTCCTGAGACCACGTCTCGTCTCTGTGGAGGAGATCGCACGTCAGACATGCATTTTCCCACAAATCGCAGAAGATCTCCATTTAGACGCGTAACATGAGCGGGTGGAATTCTGTAAGGCTGCCACTTGCACTCCCTTACAGCGAGCGGCGGCACACACGTGACCTGCACATGTCTAGACAGGTGCAGCTGTCACTCCAGCAGCCCCACTTTTGCTGCTCAGCCAGCAAAGAGTTTAGATTGACTGAATCATCTTGAAGTCCTGCTGCTACAGTTTTCAATCTGCATCCCAGTGGGGTTAGAATGTGGAAGACTGAGGTCTCCAGCTGGACAACAGCAGCGGATGCTCCTTCATTCCCATAAATGTCCTCTTAGAAAGTGTCAGCTTCTGCTTTAGAAAAGACTTCCTGGTTCTCTGGTATTACTGACCTTGTCAAACAGCGGCTGATAGAGAGCTGCGTACTTTCGCTCCAACTCGTGGACCTCTTCGTAGAACTTGGCCTCTATGTGAGCGCACTGGACCTGCAGCTTCCTCAGGGCGTTTATGCGCCTCCTCACTGCTTTGGGGAGTATGCTGCACACAAACCACACTTACAAACATCAATGCTTTCCATTGAAAATCTGCCACAATGAAGTTTTAAATTCCAACCAAAACCCTGAACGTTTACAGACAGCTGGGGGTTCAGAGATGTAATTTATGACTTTCATGCCAATCTACATGTTTAAGTAGCTTTTAGCTGCTAAACCTTTAATTATAAATGCTACGAGTCTTTATGCTAACTGTGGTTAAATAAAAAATATTAGCATTTCTAGATATTATAAAGGTACATTTCCATGGTGTGAAGGGATGGAATTATGTCCACGACTGGAGGTCTGTCCATCTGTCCTCCTGGATTTGGCATTTCCTGTTCCTCTTCACCTGCCAAGCAAAGTAAAAGTATTGTAACAAACAGTTCTGATAAATCAGTGCAGCCGGCTGTGAACACACCGCGCGCTTCACCACATATCAGCAAACTGTGGCGTGTTCATACAGCTGCAGGGAGAAACCAACAGTCAGACATGGGCTTCGGTTTGGAACTGTGACACATTCAAGGACCCAGAGAGAGCCAGGAAAACTCAAGATCATGAATGAAATGCCTCCAACATTCAGTTTATCATTTGTAACATTTTTGCATATCGGCTTTTTCTAGTAATCTTAGCTGAATAAACAGGAGTCGAAAGACATCTGAAGGTTCACATCCGTCCGCCTCAACACTCAGGGAAAAACCACTGAAGCTCTGAGTGTGACCGTGAGTCCCTGAAGGCAACACAGTAGCACAGGCCGATGACGCACTCCCACCGACCGGGCTCCAGCTAGCTTTACTCTGCGAGCGTAAAATGAACCTGCGGGACCAGGACGAACGCCACCGCCGCCCCACAACAACAACAACAACAACAACAACAGCAGCAGCTATGATCGGGTTCCCGGCTGCTGTGGGCGGAGCTTCGCATCTGACAGCAGCTAGCCGCTAGACTTCGCCGCTTGTTGTTTAGCAGGATGTTCACAGCTAACAGCACGGAGAACAATACAAAACCATATAACATGCACAGACTTTGACGTCACAAGTACTGAATGATTAAAGAAAAACCACAGACGTCAAATCCCGCGTGCTGGAGTTAACAGCTGCAGCTACGTCGCTTTAGTCAGTCGCGGTGCGAAGCTAATCGTTAGCCGCCGCTAGCTTCAGTTTGATAAAAGCAGCAGAATGACGTCACGGCGGAGGATCGCCCGTGCGGTAAAGAAAACGTTGGATTAACCGATGCTGTCGCTATATTTGCGTGAACGCGCGGTTTCGTTCATATTTGCGGTCACATCTTTGCTCTCACCTCGACACGAGCGGAAATTTTACTAGTGGCTTCGTTCACGCGTCTACCTCCTCGCGCGAGAAACACACGCGCTCCAGCATTCTTGTTTCTGATTGGACAGTTAATGGGAAGTTGCGTTCAAGGACGAAATCAAAGTAGGTATAAATCCCATCTGCCGCGATCCGTTTTTATCCATTATCATAGAAATTTAAACACATCTAAAAGTTCTTTTCATTTTTTGTACTTTGACAAAGTCTCCCGGATTAAACAGATGAAACCTAAATATAAAGGTGTTTAGGTACTGTGCTGACTAAACATTTGCAAGAAAATTATATTAATGCTGTAAAATGTATGCCTAACAAGGGTGCAAGTCTACTGTTGGACATATTCAACACAATTCATTTATTCTAAGACCTCTTTTTATGTCGGCATGTGAGTGAGGGTTGTTTTCATGTCATGATTTTGTCATGTTACTTTTATTTCTTCCTTACAGAGTTGTTGATGAAGACAACCCGACTGCCTGTTTGGTCATACGTTTGCAAATAAAGTTAAATAACAAAAAGTCACTGCGCTGACTGCAGCCGCCCTGATGGCTCCAAAACAATGCATTGTGGGACATGGTGTCCTATAGTATTTGTAGTTTACTGTGACGAAACTGCTGGCGCTCAATAAAGGAAGAGTTTTTGTAAACTCTTTCTACAAAAAGAGAATCACTGATGAAAAAATAAAGGAGATTTCTATTTATATTTCATATTTATATGAACGGTTGTGCTTATTACAATCAAGATCTCTCAGAATACTTTATGATTAGAAATTGTTTTACTTGAAACATTTAATTCTTTAACATTTTCTACTGATAATCATTTTGGTTTTAACGCTAAACATTTGCATTTATGCAACAAAAGGAAGCCTTAAGTGCAGGCATTGCAAATCATCTGTAGTTCTGTGTTATTGTTCCCCTTAGAGGTTCACTTTCATTTTTTCTCAGGGACAGTCAACACCCCCCCCCCCTTACATTGACGTGTCCTCCTACCATGACAAAGGTGGAAAGATTTCATGTAATCCATGGACACCAGTGAAGATCACAAATCATTGAAGAAAAAAGGTTCAGAGCTCTGTCTAGTGGGTCTAGATGACCCCACTGTCTAGTGGGTCTAGATGACCCAACTCCCAACGTTAAAGTGCCCACAATGAGCCAGAATTAAACCAGCGGCTATTTGTCATCTGTTTCTACCTTAAAAGCTAAAAAGGACCGTTAAAAACAACAGCTGAAAATATTAATAAAAAGGATGTACAAGAAAAATTAGATGTAAACTGTTTTCTTTTGTTAATTTCAGTTTGAGTTTCAACTTTTCTGCATCACAAAGAGGAAAGCCGAGTTTTAATACAAGCTAAATGTTTGTCCAGCTGCTACAGATTTGATTTGATTTATTCATTGATTTATTCATTGATTTATTCATTGATTTATTCATTGATTTATTCATTGATTGACTTTTGCCTGTTGTTGGCCTGTCGGAAAAGGTTTCAATAGGAACTAGAAAAAGGAAAACACCTGAGTTTTTTTTTTTGCCACATTCTTTTTATTGAATTTTCAAAGCCATAAAAATAAAATTCAGAAACACAATTTACAATTTTAAATTTCACTCGAGTCAGCCAATACAAAAATTTAAACTTTATCAAGAGTTTTTAGGTAATGCTTTATCTTATTCATAGTCTTATTTTAATACTCCCCCTCCCCTCCCCAAGAACAAGAGTGCCTCTCCTTAGACATTGATAAAATGAAGAATATAAACTTAACACACTTAAAATTAAAGGAGAACAAAAAAATATATATATAATAAATACAAATTAAAAAACAGAGGTCTGTTGTACCATCCAAAATTAACAATCAACATTCTATTCCAGAGGATCCATATTCTTTACAAAGTGTATGAAAGGTTGCCATATATTTTCAAATTCTTCTACTTTGTCTTTCATAATATCTGTAATTCTTCCTAAAGGGACCCCTGACAGCATTTGGAACCATTGGTTTATGCTTGGACTGTGAGTGTTTTTCCAGCGTTACACATTTTAGCATGAATCAAGCTGAGATTTATAAACGCCCTCTCACCTTTGTTGTAGTGATGTATTTTTGGAAATATACCCAATAAGAAAAACTTTGTCTCCAGTGGGATCTGCTTTAAAGTAATTTTCTCTATTGTGACTTTCACTTCTTCCCAAAATGTTTGTATATATTTGCATTCCCAAGTACAGTGGGAGAATGTTCCTTTCATTTCCATACATTTGGAGCAAACATCTGGTATATTTCTGTTATATATATTTAAATCCGCTGGTGTTACATATGTACGCATTAACCGTTTGTATTGTGTTAACTTTAGTCTGGAGTTAATTGACACCTTTTGAGCTGCAGCACAAGCACCCCCCCCCCATTCCTCATTTGTAATTTGTTTTTGGAGATCTTCTTTCCAAGGATTTACTTTGTATTGTGAACTTTCTTTTGAATTAGACAAAAATAGATTATAAAACTAAGAAATGGCGCCTTTTCTGGTACCGTCTCTCACCATGAACTTTTCTAAAATTGAGCCTGGTGGTTTATTGAGGGTCTTCTGTGTTTTCCTTACAAAGTTTCTGACCTGGAGAAATTTATAAAAATGTTTTTTAACACCTGAGTTTTAAGATTTATTTTATGGTTACTGTAAGTGTACTTATTTTTGGTTGTATTTTTGCAGAAGGACATTTGTGATTTCTCATTTGACATTTAACCCGTCTCGACTTGTAGAGTTGTTTTTTCATTGGCTCACTGTGTTTTTGAGTTTGACCTCCAGCTTTAGAGAAACAGATTAAACTTTTACATTTCCTCAACTCTCACAAAAACTGAACGTGATCGTTGAATCAGTGGAGAAGACTCCAACCGTCTGAGGAAGTTTAACGATAGCTTTTGTTATCTATTAATTACAATTCATACACCTGAACATCTCCTTTTGTCCGTACCTTCATCAGGTTAATCTGAGGAGCTTCCTCCTCCTGGAGTCTTTGTATTGTGAGGTATATGTTGATGGAGAAATGTCTAATTCTTGAAGCTCAAGAACACCAAGGACTCTGCTTTACTGAGCGAATGTAGATGACGATGTCTTCTTCACGTCATGTCTAGACCACAAGAGGGCTTCATCCCTCCATGTGACTATGTCAGCATTGGTTCTATGATCTACATGGAAAAACTGTCAAACAGTGAGGATTTTTTTTCAGGTACCTTTGCTTCCTCCTCAGTAAGGGGGGGGGGGCAGGTACCTCACTGTTAAATCTGCTAAAGTCTATACCTGGATAAATTCCCCAAAAACGTAAAACATGAAGGCCGTGTCACACAGCCTCTATGAACATTTTGCAGAACAGTTTTTCATCATACATGCATGACGGCATACGCAATCCATAAGTGTTTCGTGCGTTCGTCATTCGTCGATGTGCACATACGTCCGTCGACGGTTCAGAATGTCTGGTCAGTTGAGAATTTTGCAGTTTGTGTGTGTTTTACTTAGTTTATACGCAATTATTACGTAAATCCTACGCAACTTTTGCGAGCTGCAGACGCAAACATTTGTAATTCCACGACCGTATGTCGAACAGAGTTTTCACGCATGAACCACCAAAGTATAACTTTTAAATCACGGCGCACATGTCACATTAAACTGACACACAAATCA
The DNA here is from genome assembly GCA_037389245.1 of Oryzias sinensis. Classification (NCBI taxonomy): domain Eukaryota; kingdom Metazoa; phylum Chordata; class Actinopteri; order Beloniformes; family Adrianichthyidae; genus Oryzias; species Oryzias sinensis. The sequence goes on from CM074504.1 coordinate 26,199,812, forward strand.
TTAATGAATTAATGAATCATTAACAGAGCATGCATGCACCGTTCATGTTCTACGTGTTCTTTGCGTGGTTTTTTGTATTTTGTCCGTAGTTTTAACGTGGTTCATTCCTGATAAAAATTTCAAATAAAGACCACAATTTTTCTCTCTTTTTCCACGCATATATATATATATATATATATTTTTTTTTTTCACGTATGACCAATTTTCATCCAAATACACACAACATGTATGTAGTGGCTGTGAGACACGGCCTTAAGGTGTAGTCGATTCAATCAAAACAGTAAACAGTTGCCTATTTCAAATTGAAATAATATTGTAACAGAATATTCTTATGTCACCATTGCAGAAGTAACACATGGTTTCTAGTTTACAAAAGCTGAAGCCGAAGTTTAAAAACTTTTCAGTAAAAGAACATTAAACAATTTGGACGAAAACACGAGGTTCTTTTTACAGTCCCGTGTAGAAAGGGAATCGCTCCCCACCCTTCAGAACCCGCATCTCCTGTCAGAACATTCTTGTGAAAAAGTGACTGCTTTCCAAAGGATCAGCTGCAAGTTTCTAAACGAGGAATGATCTGGAACATCTCAGCAGATTTCTGTCATTTAGTTTTGTTGTTTTACAGTGAAATATGCTTTTTGAGGCAACAGTTTATTGTCTACGAGACATGAAGTCCTGCGCTGTATCTGTTGGCTATCAAGCACCGAGCAGTCTGCAGGCTTGAGAGGAAGCGACAGCGCAGGGGCCCTCAGGGAGGGGTTGTTGTGGCCAGGCTCTGTGCCTGTCACACCCTGACATTTACCAGAAGCCTCTGTACTCACAGAAGAAATCAGATGTGATTGTGTAGCATTTAGGATGAGGAGGATTCTGGGAAAAACTCCACAGTAGTGGTTGATCTCCATTACCGTAGTACATAAACTCTGATTTAAAAAACAAAACACATAAAACTGTTGTGTGGAGTTACACAAAAATCCAAAAGTCTGGGATTCTGGAGTCAAATGTTTGACACCACAGAAATATATCACATTAAAGAGGATTTAACATCAATGAATTCTGCTTTAATGGAAACATTGGGGAGAAGGAACTCAAGCGCCACGTCTGTATCCAGCCGTGAAAGGTTTATCTATGATCTTTTTTTATCATTTTGATCTGCAACGCATTACTAAGCAGAAGCCATTTTCACATAGACAAAGACACCAACATCTCTGAAGGCAGCAAAGCATTCCTGAACAGATCCCAAAATGTTGTGGTGTTCTTGGATGATGCATCGTGGCGGAATTAATCGTGTGATCCCTCACTGATTTGATAGGTTTTCCGATAGGTTTGGTCGGTTCATTAGAATGGTGAGAAACAGAAAATCACAAAGAAAAACAAGAAATCCATTTTAAAGAATTTAAATACATTTCTTCATGCTAACCATTTAGAGTTCGGGTTCCCACGGATCAGTTAGACTCTCCAAATCAACCTGTCACCTGAACTGAAGACATGGCGGTGAGGACTTCATTTCTGGGTTAGCGTAAACCAGTGCTTGACAACGAAACATGTTTTTAAAAACAAACCCGTAAGTTGGAAAGAGAATGGCGCCGCTCCGGTTCAGAGCAGTCTCTGGATATCTGGAAACATAGCCTATTAAATTATAAAAAAGCTCTGCGTAGAGCTAGGAGCCAGTACTATTCAACCTTAATATCAGAGAATGGAAACAATCCAAGATTTCTTTTTAGCACTATTGCTAAATTAACTCGCAGTCAAAGCTCAGTAGAACCACATGTTCCTGTTTCTCTCAGCTCTCATGATTTTCTTACATTTTTCATAGTAAAATCTCAAATATTAGACATAAGTTAAATCAAGTTATTCCTACTATCAGCCCAGAACAGGCTGAAGTGGTAGAAATGGAGGCATCCATAGAAACCTCTGTAACATTGGACTGCTTTACTGCTGTGGTTCTATCCTAGGCACTTTAACATTGAGAGGTGGGTCATCTAGACCCACTAGACAGAGCTCTGAACCTTTTTTCTTCAATGATTTGTGATCTTCACTGGTGTCCATGGATTACAGGAAATCTTTCCACCTTTATCCACCTTTGTCATGGTAGGAGAACACGTCAATGTAAGGGGGGGTCATCTAAGATAGCACAAGGGTTACATATGCAGTTGTTAAACCTCTTCTGAAAAAGCCCAGTTTGGATCCTAGCATCTTGGCCAACTATAGACCGATATCAAACCTGCCCTTTATTTCTAAAATCCTAGAAAGAGTTGTAGTTAAGCAGCTTTACTGCCACCTACAGGACAACTGCCTCTTTGAAGACTTTCAGTCGGGGTTTAGACCCCACCACAGTACGGAAACTGCACTAGTTAGAGTCTCTAATGACTTGTTATTGGCCTCAGAAAAGGGTCTACTTTCTATTCTGGTCCTGTTGGACCTCAGTGCAGCCTTTGACACTATCGACCACAGTATTTTACTCCATAGATTAGAGCAGGACATAGGGATCAGAGGATCTGCTCTCCAGTGGTTTAAATCCTATCTGTCCCATAGGTATCAGTTCGTTAATGTAAATGGCCATTCCTCTCAGTGCACTCGAGTCAACTATGGAGTCCCACAGGGCTCAGTCTTGGGACCGATCCTGTTTATGCTTTATATGCTACCCCTAGGAAACATAATCTCTCCAGCTTGTTCAGAACGCAGCAGCTAGATTGTTAGCAGGAACCAGCAGAAGAGATCACATCACTCCTGTGTTAGTTTCACTTCACTGGATCCCAGTTGATTCTAGAATCAAGTTCAAGATCCTCCTGTTAACCTAGAAGGCCTTACATAAATCTCTTGAATTTCTTTGTGATTTTCTATCTCACTGTTCAAATGAACTGACCATCAGGATGACAGACTGTCAATTTCTTTTTTAAAGCGGACAAACCTACAACCAAACCAAACTTTTTTCCTCCACTGTAGTCTCTCTGTAATCTGCTAGACAACAACTCCAGCTCACTGAAGGAATGAGAGAGTGAACACAAACCATTTGAAATCTGTCACATGTTGACAAAACTAGACATTCTCACAGTTTAAATGTGCGTCACAGTTCAACCAGTGCAAAGGAACACTTTTCTTGGTTAGCATTAGATTCTTTTCATGTTGCTCTGTTGAAGGTTAAAGTTCAAATACTGAAACAGCTGCAACATTCATAGTAAACTTCAGTAATGAAGAGTCAGCAGCAAAGACCACACCCTATACCACTGCTGTCAGCTAAGAACAGGAAACTGAGGCTACAATCCACTCAGACTCACCAAAACTGGACCACGGAAGATGGAAAAATGTTGTCTGGTCTGATGAGTCTCTATTTCTGCTGCCACATCAGTTGGTGGGGTCAGAATTTCGTCACCATGAAAGCATGGATCCATCCTGCCTTGTATCAACGGTTCAGGCTGGTGGAGGCTTTGGAGCCTAAAGCTGAAGCGGAGGTTGTTTCACAGGTTAGCATCTTGCATGGCAGTGGGTGGGCTCATTTACTGTGACTTTGCCCTATAGAAACATTCATATCATATGTTTTATACATTGCTTTCCCTACCCCTCTGGCTGCTCTCAGTGGTGGGGGAGTTGGCGCTGTAGTGGTGTCCAAAAGTGTTTTTTAAGGAGGAGCCGTAGTGCGGTAAGGTGATCCGCACTGCACCGTGGCGTGGAGGAGAAACGCATTTCTTCATGTGGGTGTGCTCTGAAACACAGAGGTTTACACCTAAATGTAAATATTGGGATTTGGCTTTTGCGTGACTTTTTATAGTTATAAACTGGTGTTGTTAGGTATTTTCCAAATGCTAGCAGCTACACACTGACGTAGATGACCAGCGGCTATGGATGATGTCATTGAGTGGCAGTAACCTCTTAAATTTGAAGACACTGTTTTTTTCCATATTCCATATTATTCCAAATGTTTTTTTCCTGGAGGCTAATTTCCATATTCATGCGTCTTAAACCAACACTGTTGGAGCAAAAACGTCCCAAATCCCATCGTGTCATGAATACTGCCATCTCAGTCTCATGAAAAAAGGAATATGCAGTTTTCTCTTTGTGGATTCCATCAAAACGTTTTAAAAAACATTTTAATTTTTTAATCATTTGTGTTTTCTGTAAATCTTTTGGTGTAGGGAGGGCTTTATAGGCTTAGGCTCCATTGACCCCTGTTACCCCCACAGCACAGGATGGGAGGTGGAGAAAAGCTCTCTGAGATGAGGGTCCCGTTTCAAAACTGTCATTTAGCAGGTAAAAAAAAACAAAGAAGCTCCCTGCACATTTCCATTCCTGGCCCATTTGTGCTGCTTGGGCTCTGTTGGAACACCAGAGGGACTGGACCCCCCCCCCCCCCCATCCTGGCTACCTGTGAATTTTAGAGTTCAGTTTAAGATTTAGTGTCTGTTTATAAATCTAATAAGAAGCACAGCCGTACCTCTGTGAGCTCCTCTGTCCCTGCCCCCCAACCTGGTGGCTCCGGTCTTCTGATCAGCTTCTGCTGGAGGTAACAGAGGAGAACAGGAGGAGAGGCTGAGGAGTGCATTGAGCATTCAGCTCCACTGTCCATTCAAAAACAAAATCTTCTTGAAACCCATTTTTATTGCCAGACTTTTGATGCAGCATGAGGCTCTGCTCTGCTGGTGTTTTACTGTTTTATTGGTTTTTATTTGATCTTTTTACATTTTTATGTCACCTATTTATATAAATTTTTATCTTTACAAAATCTTTGATCTTTTAGTCATTTTTATAATCTTCTGAGCTTTTAATGTACAATGTCTTCTTTGACTGGGGTCATTTTATAAATTAATAATAATAATAATAAACTAAACCCTCAGCACTGGTTTCTGGCTGTGGAGCAGAAATCCAGATTATGACTCACCACAAACCTACCAGAGAAACAGGATTGAAACGGTGGAAGTGGAATTTGTGAGGGTCTCTCCTGTGTTTGGAGTGTTGGTCCGTGTCGTCCTCTGCGTATTGGTTTTTGTGAATGAAGTGGCCAGACTCCCAGATGGCGGTATTGATGCTGCCGTGAGGAGAGGCCGGCGTTCATCAGCCGTCCTGCCCCTGCATCCCCGTTCATCCATTAAGCCCCTCTCCTCCCATGGCGGGCTAATGCTCCATCTATAAGCCATAATCAGACGGACCCACACAAACACGCTGACCGCAAAAAGCCACGAAAGCTCGCCACACAAGCAAGCGCACACGCAGACGCCGCTCCAGACACAGGTGCGCTTATTATGGGCAGAGACCTTACAGCCACAACAAATCTCATCTGAGCCTCTGCTGAACCATCGATCCACCTTAAGGCCAGCTGCGTGCCCGGCGCACGCTCCTCTACAGCTCGCTTTATTTGCTCCGATAAGCAATTTCTGTCATTACATCCTGTTTGTTTGCGTGTTGTCCTCTGCTGTCTCCATCCTTCTGAATCTGCAATGACAACGAAGAAAAACAACATCACCCCCCCACAATGACGCCCTTCCTCTGTGATTGTTCCTAATGGTCGAACGCTCAAGAACACAACCACAAACAGATTCCAATTCTGACAGCAGAGGATTTGCAGTCAAGGACAATCGCTCAGACTCTCGGCGTTTGCAGCTCTGCAGCACACATATAGGTCTGCCTTCCTGCTGTTCTGGAAGGACTGTCTGGATGATGATGATGATGATGATGATGATACACTTGGTTCTCTGAGCTGAACAGAGTCAGCTTGATTGTTCAAAGTTTTTCTGTTGTTGTAGTTTCCTTAAAATGTGTTTAAAGAACAAGAGCAGCCTGTGTCCTTATAACTTTTTTGTAGATTTAGGTGGGAATTTTTTTTATTCACTTGGGTTAAGTTTAGTCTTTTAGTATTTAAGTGGATATTTCCTTGTTTTTGTTGGTTGAGGGTCGTGTCCTCTGTAAGAACCTGCTTTGAAAAAAAGAAAAGAAATCAGTTAACAACACAATCCTGGTCATTTTGGAGTATGCCCCAAGCACACAGCCTCTGCCACACGCCGACATATTGAGACCTGGCTGGGAAAGGAGACTCTCCAAGACCAAACCCTTACATTTGGTAACTCCTTGTTAGCAGCGTGTCCTAAGAGTTCCTGAAGAAGTCTCCAGCTTGTTCAGAACGCAGCAGCTAGATTGTTAGCTGGAACTAGCAGAAGAGATCACATCACTCCTGTGTTAGTTTCACTTCACTGGATCCCAGTTGATTCCAGAATCAAGTTCAAGATCCTCCTGTTAACCTATAAGGCCTTCCATGGAATGGCCCCGTCCTATATTAAGGACCTCATAGTCCCTTACCATCCAATCAGAACACTTCACTCACTAAATGCAGGACTGCTTGTGGTTCCTAGAATTAGTCAAAGTACGGTTGGAGGTAGGCAGTTGCCTCCTCTCTGCTCCTACATCTGTTGTGGATCTCGTCTCCGGCTCGTCTGGAGCCCCCGGCCGCCCCCCCACTCATCTGGATGAAGATCGTCTGCTGGACTATTTAAACATGTAGTTGTAGGGTTAGATAAGCTAATTCTCTCTCAGAGTTCTGGTATATCACCTGTCCGTCCTGGGGGAGGCTCCCTCCTTCATGTGGACCCCCCCTGAGGTTTTTTTAGGGTTTTTTTCTTACAGAGAAGGAGGGTCTTAGGGCAGGGATGTTGGTTTTAGTTTAGTCTGTTTAGTTTAGCCATTACCTGTTGAATTCTATGACTTTATGTTATGTTCATGTTTATTACACAATCACAGGTAAGAAACCCATTGAGACGACTGTTGGTGTAAATGTTGGGCTATTACAGTACAATTCAATGGAATTGGATGAATAAATACAGAAGAAGTTTTTAACAACTGCTCCTCCATGACCTCTGCACTAACCAGTCACTGACCTGAATCTATGTTCTGCTACAATAAATCATCTGCAGTTAGATTTGATGACAGCTTCATAAAACCGTCTGCTCCAAAAACTCATGAACTAGGCTTAAAGTTTTGCTTTGAACTCATCGTTTCATCAAAGGTCTACAGTGGGAGCTGTGGAGCTTCATCATCCAGACTGGCTGCTCTTCTTCCAAAGAACTGATCAGATCTAAAGTCAAAAATTCTCTATTATCTTCCATGTGATCAGCAGGTGAAGGTCAGAGGTGTGAGCTGGAGGACTTTGCTTCAGAGGTGAATCATGTTCATGTCACTGCAGTCACAGACTGATTACAGCAGCTGCCACGGACCGCTGAGCGTCCCCCCCCCCCCCCCGGAGCACTTTCTGCCGCCGCGTTTTCTGCCGCCGCTGTCATGACAGCAGCAGACAGAGGAGCACTCTGTGGGATTAGTCATCCACTTGGCAGCTGTATTTTGACACATGCAAAAACAATCACAGTCATCAGCAGACAATCAGTGACAATCGGGGAGGAGGACTGGGACGGGGGGGGGCACAGCAATAAAAGGAACAACTTCCCCACATCTTCACAGAAGCAGCAGTTGAAGCTGCCGCCCAGAGCAGAGCTGAACTTCCTGCTTTAAAAATGAAAATGAAGAACATTTCTGTCATGAAAAGGTTCAAATGAATTGATCAGAAACGTTAAGATCATAATCCGAATCCCAGAGCTCTCTTTCCCAAAAAGCCACCACTCAGACATGCACCTGTAATTCGTCAGCAGGTGTCAGAATCCAGGCATCGAGGGCTGATGACCTACAGGTTCTCCAACTCACCTGCTGTTGAAGCTCCTTACTGGCTGAACACACCTGATCCAGGTAGTCAGCAGCGGCCGAGGCAGCATTTGTGGAAAACCAGCAGGAGGCCGGCCCCCCAGGCCTAAAGTCTGACCCTGACCCAGGATTAACCCTTGTTCTATCCTAGGCACTTTAACGTTGGGAGTTGGGTCATCTAGACCCACTAGACAGTGCTCTGAACCTTTTTTCTTCAATGATTTGTGATCTTCACTGGTGTCCATGGATTACATGAAATCTTTCCACCTTTATCCACCTTTGTCATGGTAGGGAGAACACCTCAATGGAAGGGGGGGGGGTCATCTAACATAGCACATTAAAGATTGGCCTTAGGAGCTCTTCCCTCTCGTTTCCTCTGGCCTCCTATCCCCCCCCCCCCGCACACACACACATGCACTCAACATACGCTAACACCCAGACACTCATGCAACACATCACCGTCACGCCTCTTGTTATCTTCATGTTTATGATTCTTTATACTCGTTAAAATGCTGTGTGTGCTGAACCTCACCTTGTCTGCTCTCTTCTTCTCTGAATGGTCGAGAGGCATCTGTGACAGCGTGCAGGTATGACCTGCAGACGGCCCGCATCCGCCCAAAGGGCAGTCAGGACGGAGGCCAAAGGCTTCACATCAACAAACACACGCGGTTCCAAATCGGACTTCTCTTGTTCAAATTGATATTTGATGGCGTTACATCGGTTGATGAAGACATTTCATTATTTCATCACCTCAACCCAGTGCACATATTCCTCTCTTGAGATTAGATATTCAACCGAACACAGTTCTTGGCATGAATTCTCTCTTTCAGACCTGGCAGAGGTGGTGGATGGGTCCAAATGAGCGGTCAGGTAAATCACATGGTTGCTTAGATACCAGAAGCAGATCATCTTTCATGGCGGCTCATCTTGCTGTTCGTATCCTTGCGTGCAGAAGTGATTGCGGTCTGAGCGAAACAAAATGATAAAAAGGAAAATGAACATTAGTGCCGGCCTTTAAATGAACTTGTCTCGGCTAATTAGAGTGACGGTTATTTCCTGAAGCAGAAGAGGCTTTCTGTGCCCAAAAAAAGATCTCAGTTCAGGCGATGTCTCTGACTGAAGGAAAGGAATTAATGTGGCATTTTCACTAAAAGTAGTTTTGATGCCGACCTGCTGATTTGATGACCAGAGCAGCAATAGCCAAAGCCAAACGCCGCCAAGAGGGAAAAAAAGAAAAGAGAAATGTTTGGTTGGACCCGAGAGGTTCGTCTCAGAGTTCAGAGGCTTTCCATGAATGGAGTTTGGTCTGGACATGTGCTGTGACTCTCACTATTAACCCTTGTGCTATCCTATGACCCCCCCCCCCCCCCATTGAGGTGTTCTCCCTACCATGACAAAGGTGGATAAAGGTGGAAAGATTTCATGTAATCCATGGACACCAGTGAAGATCACAAATCATTAAAGACAAAAGGTTCAGAGCTCTGTCTAGTGGGTCTAGATGACCCAACTCCCAACGTTAAAGTGCCTAGGATAGAACAAGGGTTACTGTCCATCATCAGCTGTCTAAGCAACTCCACCTGTGCAGGTGATGGAGAAGAAGGGCGGGCACCAGGAACAGGCCAACACGGCCCAGGACCGTAACAACGGGGCACACAGATGACTTGCTGCAGCCGGACTGAAAGAAATGAGGACAGTAGACAATCAGAGGGTAGTTTGTGTGGACGTCCTACTGGCACTTATGGATCACGTGCACGCCACGTGCGTGTAGCATTTGTGTGTGGTCAATAAGGAGTCAGCACTGACACCTTACTTACAACTAGTGTGCCGTGAGGACGGCGTATGACAGCATCACCCGTACGTCATGTGTGCGAGTAACTTCCATCCTCCTTGAGAATACTCCACAATACGCCTTCCCCACGCAGGACAATGGTCCATTTTCATGACGTCCCTTGAGGTGAGCCTTAGGGAAACTACAAGACACACCTGCACTCCCATTAATTCACGACCCTACACGGACCCGGGCAACCCAAAAACCTGCAGAACTCCTACGGGTCAACCCCCCCCCCTACAGGTTCATGTGACTAAAGCTTGAAACGTAGTCAGTGATTCAAACATTTCTTTGTAAAATGATGAATTCTTACATAAAAACCCGTAAAAATGTGGTTTTGTTTGAGGTTAAACGATTGCAGAGGAAAACTAATTGATAGACTTGATGAATAGTTATTGATTTTCAGGTTAAAGATCATTTAATATTGATTCTGGGATTTCTTTAAACCCAGCTTCTTAGTAACAGAACCTGTATTCATTTGTCCATCAGTTTAAATGGACGACATTTACTGTAGCTGATCCTGCCCTCCTAGCCCCCCCCCAGCCCAGTGTGCTCGAGGGGTGTAACGATTAATCAATTATTCAATTCATCC
>CM074504.1:26239902-26265231 GCA_037389245.1 Oryzias sinensis
TTTTTTTTTTTTTTTTTTTTCTTAGGAAATAGCTTTAAAGTGAGACGCCGTTCTGCTGCAACTTATGTCTGCTTGTAATCTTGATCGGGGGGTAGTGAGCACAGGAACCCCCCCACACAAACACACACACACACTGACACATAAATAATAGTTTAGACAAATGTGCAAGACAGAAGGTTTCCAGCTTTGTCAGATGTTTTTGGGAAATCTTTTCATGAGCGTCTTTATGAGCTCTCCTGGTGCACACGCCAGCGGCCCTTCAGACGGACCGCCCCGGTGCAGGGGGACCGCCCGAGGCCAGGAAACCTCCACCGGCCCTTGAAAGTGACGTCAACCTCCAGAGTCTGGTTAGGAATGTTTTCCACGTTTCCCTCCTCCTTCCTCCCATCCTCAGACCCCAGTCTTTGGGATCTTCATTCCCAAATTGGGAGGAAGTGACTGTAGGTCGGTGGTATGCCTGCAGAGTAAACAGTGTCCAGCAGAGGCCTGGTTCGGCCTTATCGGGCCCGCCTGATTGACCCTCCACTCCCTTTTTGTTTAGACGTCCTGACAGGCGGGTCAGCGCTCCACATCCTCCTCCGCCTCCGCTCCGTTATTCCCACAACTCCATGTTGTAAAAGTGAAAGGCCATGTTTTACCTCATTACTCGAAGGGCAGACACGCTTCCGGAGGAGCTTTTGAGGAAACCAAACACTTCAGCAAAGAGGCTGGAGAAGATGCTCCGACTCCTCTGGGGGGGGGCTACGCTCAAACAGGGAGGGAAGGTAAAACGGGCCTCGGGTCATTGACAAACGTTTACGGCTTCCTTAGACATCAGTGAGAATGTGAGGGGACGACACTATCAGAGGTCAGTCACCCCCCACCTTGGTCCTCCCCTCTGTGTGTGGCTGGTCCTTCAGCTGCCCCCCAGCTCTGACGGAGACCGCTGTGGCCCGTCGGCCTGTCAGATTAAAGGCCCGCTCTCCCAGTCGGTCTCAGATGCCGCAGGCTTTGTGATCGTTCGTCGGCCTCCTTCTCATCCATCTTTGCCAGAGACCGAGGGAGCAGAGGGGGTAAAAGGGGTTCAGGAAGGGGGAGGGTCATACATGGGGGAGAGTGGGGTCAGAGGTTAAGCTAGGTTCCCCCGTGTCTTTGCACCAGACCGGCGAGGCCGAGCAGAGACAAACAGCGGCTTCTCCTGTCAGAAAGCGTTTTTCCCGTGTCACCAACACTGCAGCTGTTGGTGCAGAATGCTGCAGGGTCAGGTGGGGGGGTGGGGGGTGCAGATGAAGGGTGAAATGCAGGAGCAGAACTGGATGGGCCTGTTGTTTGGGGAGTGGCTTTGGGATCCTCAGGCAGAGAAACGAGACAGACTGGAGTTCAGAGAAGACGAGTCGGGCTTTCTGATCTCTGAGCTCAGCATTTCACCGTTAGCTCATTTTAGGTAAACATCTGAAGGTCTTACCCAACCTGCTGCTATCAAACTGCAGTGTTCAAGGGTCGCTTATCAGGAAACCTGCTCTGCTCCACATCATCCATGTCAGCACAAAGTTTCTGACTTCAGTCTTTCAGAGGAACTTTCATTTATGTGAAGTTACTGTGGATCTGTGATCGCAGTGAAAACATCCTCTTTTTCCTCAAGCTGCACTTTGGAACTGTGAAATCAGCAAAGGGAAGGTCCTTCAGAAACCACGGACTGAATGTTTTCACTTCCCGTTTTGGCGGCAGAAGGATGTTGCAACCATCCAGCCAGGAGCTAAAGATAACCTGCAGCGCTCGGAGGCTCATCCCACCGTCCTGCGTCTCTTCAGCCCACTCAACACTTTGACACAGAATTCTCCAAACCTGATGGTCTGCTGAACCTGAAAGCTGTGGGTGAAGGCAGAGGGGGGGGGGGGGGTGCAGACGTTGCCCCCCCCCTCTGTGTTGTGCTTGTTTAACATGGAAATAGAGTTCAGAACAACTATCTTATCTCAGTTTGTTTTAAACAGAGTGTCTGACAGTCTGACAGGTTGGGTCAGTGCAGCAGTTCTCACCTGTCCCCCCAGGTGGGGGGTGGGGGGACCGGGATGAAGTTGTGCAGCAGAGATGAGATTTTTGGGTTGAAACGCGTCTCTTCAGGCTGTAGCAGTTCCTTACAAACTTCTGCAAATCTTCCCATGGGTCCTCGTCAGCGGGTGTGGACATCAGAGGAGGATGGCAGACCAGCCAATCACAGACTGTGATTGTCTCAGCCTCTGTCCGTGGTCCTGAACTACTCATCTACACGCAGAGATCTGCAGCAAGTAGAAGAAAGTGACCCGATACAATTAAAAGACAATCACTTCAAAAAATCTATACAAGAATTTTTTTTAAATGAAAACAAAGAGATGCAGACATGTGTTCGACCTTTCAGCAAATGATGCTAAATGGTGAGAATGTGGGACATACGATCTGACATGGAGGAGTGCACATTCCCTTCAAATGTGATGAACAATTAAAGTTGTGGTGAACAGATGATATCCTGTGGACAGCGTCCCACCGTCCTCGTCCTCCTGCTTCCACTCAGCGGGCTGTCCTGGCTTCTTACAGCTTTCATCTGAACTGGCCCCCCCTCACACACTGCATGAGGAGGCATCTTCTGTAAACACGGCAACAGGAAGCGTGTGGCTCCAGAGAACATCCTGCCCTCTGAACGTTAAATGACTGGCTGTAAAGCTGCTGAGGCGCGTTCTGTGTGTGACTCGCGCGCTGCACCCCACCGGTAGCCCGGACCCCCAACCCGCTCACGGCACCGGCTCGCCACACGTTTATTGTGTGACTCGCTGCGGATGTGCGCACACGTCCTGCTAACTACGAGCCTCAGGCCGTGAGCACGCTGTGAGCTCCTGACCTCTCACCCTCATAACGTCCAGCTCACACACACGCCGCCATGCGCTCATGCTGTCGGTAGGTTAATAAAAGCTTCCCACCACATAAAACAAGTGGAAGAATGGCGTTTTCCTTCCCGACAGTCCAAACGGTTTCCTCCTTTCTTCTGTGAGTCCAAAGCCAATAAAGTTCTTGTGAGTTTGATCTCCTAAATGGAGCTGGTGGATCCCATCGTTCTCCAGAGCATCTCGCTTCCAAAACTTTTTTAGTCAGCAGAAGAGATTTCAGACAGAGTGACCCCCCCCAAATAAAATGTAGGTAGAAATCAAAACATGAATAAAAGCTATAATGTGCAGACGTCTGTGGAGACGCCCCATTATGTTAAAGAGTTTCTCTTTCTCAGTGAGATCGACGCAAACGGATCCGTCATTAGAGGAGGAACGATTCATTTGATCAACAATTCGATTCATGTCATAATCTGTTTGCTGAGACCATTCCAAGTCCATATCGGTTCATTCTGAACCATCCGATTGGATCCGGTTCTCTGCCCTAAAGTGGATCCAGATCCTCTGACTTAAAGTGGATCCAGATCCTCTTCATCCAAACTTCCAGACAGAAATTCCTGCTACTGAACAGTTTTCCAGATTCTTGGATTTCTTCCAGATCATCAAGTTAATGAAATCTGTGTCCAAACCAACCAGTAAACTAGAATGAATGTCAAATCCATTCACATGTTAGTTTCTAAAGTTCACCACTTTGTTTTTCCACATCCAACATGCAGACGGTTTTTATACATTTACTGATGTGAAGCTCGTTGAGACAACTGTGTTGTTGTGATATTGTGACCAGAACTGACCAGAATCTGGTTGGGTCACAGGAACAGAAATGGATTCATGGTTCCACTAAAGTCAGGTTGATCCCTCCTACTACCTGCTTCCATGGCAGCACCCTGGTTTGGACCCTCGGTTCTGTTTGGTTCCTCTGTGGACGACACCGCCATCACCAGATGCGTCAAAAAGGAGATGGGGGCGGGGGGTACAGCTCCCCACCTCGGGTTATTGGATTGAACCAGCATCTGTGATGGGGGGGGGGGGGGACTCTGGTCGGCTGATGACCCTTTCTTGGTGGAAATTGGTTCATTCTAACCTCTGCACATGTTGCGCCATACCCCCCCCCCCCCCCCGGGTAGATGCCACTGAGGAGGTTCAGCTAAAGACGTTCTGCATAGAACCAGAGATGTTTCCTGCCTGCAGCTTTAAAACAAGAAAAGATGAAGAGCAGGAGGAACACGGCTTTGATTGTTGCTGCTTTGGGGTTTTTCACAGAACGTCAATAAAAACTTTTGCTTTTGGTTTTTGGATGTTTGTAGGACTTTCTCCGTCTACAATCTCCCAAACTTCTGAGTTCAGGCCCAGTTCTTCATGCTCCATCAGACGTGATGTCATGGCGTTGGACACGCCTCCTCTCTGCTTCATTTCCCCGCCTGGACAGCAGACCCCCCCACGCACGCCAGATCAGATGTTTCCAGTTTTTCAATGCAGAGATGAAGAACTCAGCTGCATGGATGTGCAACAGTGCAGAAAGATGAGACATGCATGGAAGGGAATGTACACACTCTGCCTTTGGAATTGTTTTATATTACGTTTTTTTAACAGCCTGCAGTCGTAGAAAATAAAACTTTAAAGAAATCATCAAGAAAATGATCATTAGAAGAAATAAAACAGAACAAACTTTTGACGCATTTGACTGATGTTCTCTCAGTTTTAGAGCCAAAAATCATTAAATCATTTTAAAAAACGACTTTTATCCTGTTAACAGTCAAAATAAATACAAAAATAAAGACTAAGAATGTTATGCTTATTTTCAGATATTTTATTAGGTAATTTAAGTAAGTGAAAAATCTGCCATTTCAGGCCTTTTTCTGCCCCCGAATCCTGTTCTCCTGAAGAGTTTCGACCCCCCTCCCCCTCCAGGCCAGCAAAAGTTAGGTCAGGATAGCGGACCATTGATTGGTGCTTCTGTTAAATCTTCCTTGTGTTTGCAGTTTGCTCCTCTGAGTGACGCTAATCTCTTCATTGATGCTATCTGCTGGGCTGACCTCAAATAACCTTTCCCCCAGAGTGCTAATGAACCCGCAGCAGCGGAGAACCTGAGGAGAGGACCTGAGGAGCGTTCCGACCTGGAGCCCCACACCAGGGAAGGAACCCGCTTTCTTCTTGAAGCTCCGCCCATCTTGGACCCTCCTCCTCGTAAAACAGATCTTCTAAAACGCTTGAATTCCTTTAGAAAAACCTGACAGACATGGAAACGTGTAAAAAGGAGGAGCTGAAGCTTTCACTGTTTTATTCCACACGCCCCTCCTTTCATTTACCTCTCCAGACTGTTGCATTCTGGGTAAGTGAGTCTTCATACTGCAGCTGTTCAGTTCCCTGCTTCACTTATAGGTGTGAAGTTCATCCAACCCGAACTTTTGTACCCTTCTGTGTGTGTGTGTGGGGGGGGGGGGCGTCCCAAGGGGGGCGTCCCTGCAACAGACAGGTGTCCTGCTCACACGTCTTCAATTAAACGCGGAGAAGAACCATCAACTATCAACCCGCCACTGTCATCGCTCAATTATTGGCTCTAATTGTTCCGTAACCCTTGTTCTATCCTAGGCACTTTAGTGCTGGGTCATCTAGACCCAGTAACCCTTGTTCTATCCTAGGCACTTTAGTGCTGGGAGTTGGGTCATCTAGACCCAGTAACCCTTGTTCTATCCTAGGCACTTTAGCGCTGGGAGTTGGGTCATCTAGACCCAGTAACCCTTGTTCTATCCTAGGCACTTTAACATTGGGAGGTGGGTCATCTAGACCCAGTAACCCTTGTTCTATCCTAGGCACTTTAACATTGGGAGGTGGGTCATCTAGACCCACTAGACAGTGCTCTGAACCTTTTTTCTTCAATGATTTGTGATCTTCACTGGTGTCCATGGATTACATGAAATCTTTCCACCTTTATCCACCTTTGTCATGGTAGGGAGAACACCTCAATGGAAGGGGGGGTCATAGGATAGGACAAGGGTTAGAGTAAAACAATTTAAATGAAAAAGTAAGAAAGAGTTTCCAACGCTGGAAAGATACTGATCGTTGAGGAGAATCCCCCAGAAGTTTGGTGTTAAATCTGCCACCCCCTCCTCATCGTCAAAGCAGCTAAATCAGAGCCTCCTTCGGTTCTTTTCTGCTGCTTTGACCTCTGACGGTTTCTCCAGAGGAACCTCCTCCTCCTGGGAGCTCAGATGGTTGAAGCTGCTTTTGGTGGGCCTTCAATGAGCCATGAGAACCAAAGTTCTCAGCATTGACCCTTCCAATCTCCTGAGCTCCAACTTGCTCCAGTCCGTCAGTCATTAACCAGAGTCTGGATAAGGTCTGTTCCCTGAGCTGATAAGTCAAACAGAAGAGGGGATCATTGACACTCGCTCAGCGTTATGAAACACCGCAGCTTCTGCAGGAACTCGCCTTTCACAGAAGTGGAGGGTTGATTGATTATTTTTTTGGAATGATTGCTGCCTTTCCTTTGACATCTCGACCTTTTTATCAGAACACTGATGAAGTGGAAACGGCAGAAAAAGAGCTCTGATCCTGAGTTCAGAGGCTGAAAGGATTCATTTATGAAGTGAACTGGAAAAGTAGCTTCTTGAACGGCAGGAGGGTTCCTCATCGAGCCGAGTCGAGCCGAGCCGAGCCGAGTCGAGCCGAGCCGAGCCGAGTCGAGCCGAGCCGAGCCGAGCCGAGTCAAACTTGGTTTTTAGAGAACTTTTCATGTCACTCTAAGAGTCTTACAAACATTGAATTTCAAAAAACTAAAAGCAAGACATTTCATCAAATGAAATCAAATAAACAGAACATTAAATAATTAAATATCCGCTAAAAATATTCCTAAATTTCATGGAAGTCGGGTTATAAAGGTAACTGAATGAGGCCTCGCCATGCGTTTCACCAGAGGACCTCGGGTCGGCAAAGGTCATACTTTAAAATCCTCTCAGATAGATATGAAGGCCCAAGACCAGAAAAGCATTTACAGACCAATAAAAGAACTTTAAAATCAATCCTGAATTGCACAGGGAGCCAATGCAACGATTTTAAAATCGGTGCAATGTGTTCCCGCCCCCTGGTCCTCGTCAACACGCCTGCAGCTGAATTCTGCAGCAGTTGAAGCATCGATATCCTTCTTCTGGGAAGACCAGAGAGCAGGGCATGACAATAATCTAAACGACTTAAAATAAAGCATCAGCACCTACTTGCTGGCAAGAGGGAGAAATGGGCGGAGTCTGGCAATGTTTTTAAGATGATAAAATCCTGTTTTTGTTCAATATTTGATTTGTGGAATAAATCTCAGAGTCTGAAATAACACCTTAACACAATGAGAAGTTTTGTCATTCTCTAGTTTAGATAAAACCATCTCTCTCAGGTCTTCAGGACCAATCACTAAAACCGGTTCTGTCCCGGTTTAACTGTAGGAAGTCCGCAGCCATCCATGACTTCATGTCTAAAATAAGTATGTTGATTCTTCGTCATCAGGAGACACAGCGATGTAGAGTTGAGTGTCATCAGCGTAGCTATGAAAACAAACGCCACGCCCCCTGATGACGGCCCCCAGTGGCAGCACATATAGATTAAAAAGTAGTGGGCCTAAAATTGAACCTTGGTGGACCCCACAGTAGATGTCAAAGACCTTTGGGGAGCAAGTAGTAGTATCCATACTAACATAAAATCTTTGATCTGTAAGATAGAAATAAAACCACTTTAGTACCAGAGGCCCAAACCTCTCAGCCTGTTGAGTAAAATGCTGTGATCTAGTGTCAAATCAGCACTCAGATCCAGTAGTACCAGGACTGAGAGTTTCTGACAGTCCAAGTTACATCTAATATCATTTACTATTTTAACAAGGGCCGTCTCTGTGTGTGGTTTGTCCTACAACCAGACAAAGATGTTATTTCAATTTAAAAACTCATTGAATCGGATTAAAACAGTTTTTTCTATCATTTTACTCTGAAATGGTACGCTGGATTCTGGTCAATAATTGTTAACGTTGTTAGGATCTAAATGACTCTTCTTCAGAAGAGGCCTCACCACTGCTGTGTTAAAGGCAGCAGGGAAGACGCCTGTCTGAAGAGAGTCACTTACTAGATTTAAAGCTCAGACTCACAGAAGTCATCAAATGTTTTTCTCAGTGATGTGGGGATTGGGCCTAAAAGGCAGGTGGTGTGTTATCTGAACGTCACCCAGGACACTTTCCAGTGTTTCCTCTGATAAATACCAAGCTATCCATTCATTCAACAAATTTTTTGAGTTAAAAAAAGAATCATGCCAATTATAACACATGTGGAGGCTACAAAATCCCATAGTCTCACAGTCTAGTGGATGCAGACTTCACCGCAGTCACCATGACAGCGCTGTCTGTGGAAAGGAAAGCCGTTTATGGAAAACAGTTTGAGTTCTTCAGGCTGCTTTCAAAGAAAACATCGACTGCTCGGAAGATCAGGTTCAGTCATTCCAGTGAATCAATGACACCAAGCTGGTCCCAGGACCTCCCAGGTCCATCACCACTGATTCACGCCTCAGACTTTTTCTTTGGACAAACCTCCATCAAATGTAAAGAACAGGTGGATGAACAGAGATGCAGCATCTTCACGTTTATCGCAGGAGTGACAGTCTACACATAACCCACCATGAACAAAATCTGGATCAACATCTACAAACTTTCTCCACTTTTTACTGACAGACATGAACATTTTCACACTTTTCTCTCTTAAACTCTCAGAGTTCAAACCACAGAAAAAAAAAGGCCAGGATTTGGAATGAAGACAAAGATCTGACCGCGATCAGAGATTTGTGTAGATTTGACAAAATGAACAGACTCTGTGTAGAAGACATGGAGGAGGTTGATTGACAATGCTTTACAGCCAATCAGGATGCAGAAAGGTGAACCGCGACACGGCGAGGGAAGCGTGTTCCCAGAGTTTGATGCAATTGTCCTGCGTGTCGACCAGGCAAAGTCATGAGAGTCACACAGAAAAGTTTGGAACGAGGAAAAGCTTCAGACCAGGCTGGAAAACTGCAGACAAACTTCCAAATTTAAAGCTTGAAATCAAATGTGAATGCTGTCCAACCTCTAACCTCTACGTAATTTAAAGCCTTTGGAGACGACCACGAAAATGACACAGTTTAATTACACAAAATTGAGCAAACAATCCACATCTACTTATGAGTCATTTGCACAGGGAGCAGTGGGCTGCTGTCCAGCTGCTGTAGACATGATGAATGCTTCGCCGTGGCATCTTCAGACGCTCTAGATCTCTGCCAGAGCTTCACGCTGACACTCCCAGGCCCAAATCCAGCCTTCTGAGGCCGATAGAGCAGCACCAACACCTCAGTGAGACCGTGGACGGCTGTAACGTTCGGATACTACCAACAGAGGTTATGATGAACGGGAAAGCAACCAGCAGGGTTAAAACGCCGTCAAGAATGCACCAGATGTCATAATTCACGGAAGTCATTCTGGTTCTGAGCAGACGTTCCCCTCATAAACCGTCAGTCCAGTGTTCCTCTTAGAGGTCAGACTTCCTCCTTTATTCATGAATTCCAGTTCGCTGATAAGGAAATCCAGTGAAAGCTGAAATCATGGAGTGAGTCCAAAAGCAGAGAAAAGGTTTCAAAATGAATGATTCTAGCCTGCAGCTGGAGCTGATGTGTCTTCATTTTGATAGGAAGCTGCAGATCAGGTAGAGACCATGACCTACTGACATGCAAACACAAGGAGAGCTGAGAGAAGGGATTTATTGGACCATAACTGTCTCATGTTGCAGACAGAAACACCTGAGACGTCTGCATGAAGACACCCGTCTGCTGCAGTCAGACGTTCACACGAAGCCACGAACCTGCCGGCCAGCACGAAACCCAGCGGAGGACACGACGCTCCCTACCAAACGGACACATGACTCACAGACACGCGTTTCAACAGCACTTTCATGAGAACCCTACTTCCAGGCAGAGAGCAAAAACCTTTGCTTAGCAAACGCTGCCCTTGAGCAGATAACTGTGTTTGCTTTGCTGCATTTTGGACTTTGTGTTCAGAGATGTCCTGGGAACCAAACGCACCCAAACCACTCGGATCACGTGGAACAACGGCTGAATGTTATTCTAACACCACTTCATCTGTCACTGCATCGTTTCTGTCCGTCTGTCCATCAAATGAAATAAACAAACTGCTTGGATTTGGTGGCTGACGGTCAATCCACACTTTAGTCTGAAAGCTTCTGATCTGGTTTGTGGAGCCGACTCAGCGTCGGACCGGCCAATCATTAGGGACAGAATCAGTCCAAACCGTCACACCGACTGATCCGTCTGAATCCCAGTTCAGACCAACTTGCTTTTGGGAGGAAGTAAAAGTGTTCGAGGAAACGGAGCACACGGCTTTTCCAGCGTGGAAGCCGCCACGGCGTCCCTCCGCAGCTCCATCCTCTTCTCAAAAGGAGGTCCAAAAACGAACGTTTGTTTTCAGACCTCAATATTTCCTTCATTCTTTCATGGAGTCATAACCCATGAGGTCATTTTCCCTCCTTCGGGGAGTTGGGGGTCTGACTCCGATGGTGATATCATGATTTCAGACAGGAAATGACCTCAGGCGGCTCAGATGACATAATTACTATCACCTGTCTGATGCCCAGACAGCTCTGAGGCTGCCTGAGTCACAGGTAATCATTCTTCCTTCCAAAGACCTCCTCTGCTGTTAGCAGCGTGCCTTTCATCCAACTGTCACATTTTGGAGCGCAGCATTTCCATGCAGTGCGTCCTCTCTGGCTGCCTCCAGGCATTAGTCTGGGTCGCAGTGACATGAAAACTCTCGGGGGTTTTACAAGTAACAGCAGTAAATGAGAAATGAACTCGCTGGTGATGACAGAAGAGCTGCTGGCCTCACAGCGGCGGATCAGAGAGGATTTGGGAGAAATGTCTGAACTTTAAGGCCAAAGAGGTTTGCTGCCATCTGCAGTTGTTTGGGTCAAAGTTTCTGTTTCTCTGTGGCCCCCATCTGCTCACGCAGACCCCCGAGCTGAAAAGCTGCTTCACGGATGTGGCGTTCCTCTGCATATTCTGACTGTTCTCACTGAACACGTGAAGCACACGCCTGTCACCTTATTCTCTGTTGCCTGACCATTCTCTCTATTTTTTTTACACAACAATTCCCAATTAGAAGAAATTCAGACATTTGTGAAAACGTGTAAATGATTCTTTCTTGAAAGCAAACTTGAGCTTTTGGTTGAGTTCTAGGCTGAAATGCAGCTGCTGGATGGATGATTGTGATTGGCTCATCGTCTTTTTGGAAGGTTGGTTCTCTGGCTGAAGCCAAAAATGTAGGGATCCTCCATTTGGTTTTGTTTGGGGGAAACCTTTGCAACACTGTTGAGTTACTTACTAATATCACTTTTTAGGATGACCAACACAAAGGTGAGGCACAGACCTAGTTAGACATGGATGTCTGGCTCAAAGCTGCATCCCTTGCTGCCCTAAGGCCAAGAGGAGAAGGACCTCAGATTCTGATGGACCGCATCCTCCCCTCGTCTACTGCTCCACACCACAGCATCCACAGGTTCGATCACCTGGAACCATGACCCATTCATAGTTTTAACTTAACACGGGTCAGAGTCGTTGGAGAACAATCCCAGTGAGGATTCTCCGACTTCTATCTGCCAGAACCGCCTCCTCCAGCTCTTCTGGGAGGAGCCTGAGGTGTTTCCTGGTTAGAGGAGGAATCTCCTCAGCATGTTGACGGGCGGTCCTGAGTGGGTTGGTCCTAACCCTCAAACTCATCACCACAAACAACCAGGAAGCTTTCTGATGAAGTTGTAGGAACCGTTTCTGGTTCCTCTGGATGCTTCTTCTTCACGTTCCGTCCAAACGACTGGGCTTAGAATTGAAACTCTCACGGAGAGTCTACAACTGCAGGGGGAGACCAGGGGCCTCATTTCTAAAGGTTGCGTACGCACAAAAGAAGGCGTACGCCACTCTCTACGCAATAGTTGAGATTTATAAAAAGCAAACTTGAGGGGAAAATGTGCGGTCCTTCACGCTCTGACCCAGGCGTACGCACAAAGACGGTTGAAATGAGAAACGGCGACACCGTCGGCAGATGGAAGAAACACGTGAAAGTGAAAATGACAATCCTGCCTCTCAGAAATAACATGAAGACTTCACAAAGCAAGTCTGACAATTAACAGCTACACCAACACCGTTTGATCGATCAGCAGTGAAACAAACAAAAAAGATCAAACGAAAACTACAACAGAAATTCAAATGAACACATATTTGGAAAAAGAAAAGTGAAATATGTTCTACAATATTGGCATGTAGTGCAATTCATCCTCATAAATAATATAGTTAACAGAACGAAATAATGTACAAAACTGATATTCTCCTCAGTGTGTCCGTCTGGTGGAGCAGATATAGGTGCAATTAGACAGACAGACGGACGTATTAATTGTCCACTGGGGAAAGTTGTTTTCATATTAAAACATTTCTTCATAAGCTATGGAATTATGGTATTCATGCATATGCCTTTAGTTTGTTTTATTTTTGATAAAACCATGTATGGCGTATGTCTCAACCATTCAGAAAGCAACAAGAAATTACATTTGCTGATCAATTTCCCATTTCCACGTGGATTATTACCGACATCTGTAGCTTGTCAGATGTAATTAAATGGAGGGAAATAAAATGCTCCATCACAATGCGGAATGACGCACAATGGCTGATCTTACGCTCTTAGAAGATGTGGCAAATGGAAGAATTCAGAGTGAACGCATCTTTAGACAGCAAGAAGACTTGCTGACAAACGAGGACGAGTGGCTTATGAGCCGGTTCTGACTTCCTCCAGCCGTCCTTTTGGACCTCTGCGGGCTTTTGGGCCCGGCGTTACAGAGGAGCACTCGGAGGAACCAGGCGTGTCACCCGGTGCATCTGGCACTCCGGTCCCCCCTCCAACCTCGGTGGTTGTGAGGCTCCAGCATTTACGGCGTCTGTCACCGTTTGCCGCTCACGTGCCTTTTTGGCATTAGTAATGCCCACACTGTGTCCTCCAAACAACACTTTTCTCCTCTTTTCCACCTCGCCAACGATAACTTCTACTTCACATTGAGTGAAGTTACGTTTTTTTGATTTCCTCTCTGTGTTTGCCATGGTTTCACAATCAATGAATATTCATTTATGGACGTTTCATGGACTATTTATGGTCAACTATGGGCGTGTCATGACGCCGCTAAAGCTGCGCTGCATTTAGAATTGGTTGTGATTTATTAAGGGAAAGATGCGTAGGATGTGCGTGTGCACGGTTTCATAAATCCGAATATTTCTGTGCGTACGCACGTCCTATGTTTCATCCGTACGCCACTTCTGAGGCAAATCCTACGCAAAGTTTTAGAAATGAGGCCCCAGGTCTGATCCAGGATTAGTCCTGGTATGAACAAGGTTTCTCATTCAGGTTTGGTCTGAGTCTAAAGCAGCTCTGGTTCCGGTCTGATCCAGACCTGGTTTCCTCTGATGGTCCCGCAGAACTCTGGTTTGGACCAAACAGGAGAACCCTGGTCCTCTCAGGAACGAAGGTCTCTGTTCAGTTGCAGATGAACTCTGGTCCGGTTCACTTCCATGTGAATGCAGACAGACTCTCCAAAGGGAGGAGATGCAGGAAGCTCTCCGTGTTCTGACAAGATCCAAATGAATCTGAAGCAGCAGGAACCTTGAAGAAGTTTGGAAATGCATGCTGGGTAAAGGAGGAGCAGTGAGGAGTTGCAGGAGCTTAGACGACCATCAGAGGACCAGAGGAACGAGTCGCTTTTCTTCTTGTTTTTTTTTTGTTCTGGTTAGATTAGATTCGATTCAACTTTACTGTCACTGCACATGTAGGTACAAGGCAACGAAATGCCTGTTGGAGCTGATTTCAGACAATAGCGCCCCCTAAGGATCAGATGTTGGTCTGAATGTAGCAGGAATTCAGGGATTGAGCGTCCAGCTGTGGGCTCCAGAACATGAAAGCTCTCGTTTTGATGTCATCCCACTAGAAGCTGGGCAGATCTGGACTGGCTCTGGAGGGATTTGTTGTTGTTTTACTCAAAACAGGTGAGGGGTACCACCACCAGGTTTCTGCTCCGACTGGATGCTGACCGAGACGCAGAACAGAGACCCACTGGGTCAGACGCCGTCCTGGTCATACATGACCAAAAATGTCAGTTTTTCTGGGAAATAAATCCCAACCGGAATTCTGGAAAAACTGGAATTTGACTGAAAAGACAGAGGGACAGACAGGAGGACGGATGGACAGTTTCTGTTTTTCTGCCCAGTTTTCATCAGACGCTGGAATGAACAGGAACACAGCTAAAACAGCTGGACTGACTCTGCCCCCCCAGTATGTTTACATCAGGCTTATTGGCTGCTTCATTCGGTAGGATGTACCCCCCACAGGAATGTGAGCTGCTTTATATAAAGATGTTGGCAACATAGTCCACCGCAGACAAAGGTTGGATGCGCTGAAGGCCTCCCTGTTCGTGCTGCCGCTGCGGTTGGGGGTGGTTCCTTGGCCGTAGCTGGAAAAGGTTCGCCGTGACCTCTTTTCCAGGGCGAACAGATCAATTTAACTGTGCTGCTAATAAAATGAGTTCAGAGCAAAGTTTGGTTTTTGTCTCGGCTCTCACGAACACAGCTTCTAAGAAAAAGAAGAAAACTGTTTACACTGACGGGAGCTGAAAAAGCGGCCATAAACACACCCTGAAGAGGTGCGTATTGCTCAGCGACACTCCCGCAGAGGTCAGGTGGAGGTGAACCAGCAGCCCTGCTGGTTGGTGCTGGTCCAGGGATGCATAAACCTGCAGAGGCGGGAACCGCACCGATCTGTGCTCCAGCCGGAACTTCCAGCTCTCCCATCTCTGATCCGGGCCTCAAACGTTCCGTTGATGATAACAATATTTCTCTCTCAAGAAAAGTTGCTGATATTGTATGCGGGCTGCCAGCAGAAAAACAGACAAGATCAGGACATTCAGTACAGAGGAAGTCAGACGGGTTCAGGATGACGAGGGAAAAAGCTGAGGCACAAAAACAAGTTTTTACTGCAAGGAAATGAACGTATGCCTCAAGAACAAACTCTTCTGTGACTAATAAAAATCCAACAGCTACCATTATTCTCTTTGGAAAAGTCTTTTTTGATGATGTAAGCTGTGGTTTTGTTCAGCTTTCGCTCTATGAACAAACGTTAAGTCGCTAAAGAGCAGAGCTTCACTTCATGATCATTAAATATTTTAATAAAAACATGAATTGAAAACCTTAAACACAATAAGAATCTTAAAAAAGTACAACAAAAAGACTACAGTGAAAAAAAGTCTTTCTCAAAACTGGTTAAAAATATAGAATATGAGATATTTCCTTGTCACGAGTGAAAAATGGAAGCTGTGGTTAGATTGGATCAATTTAACTTAAAAATGAGCTTTAAACACTTGTATTTAGCTTTATTATGTCTTAAAATAAGCATGTTTGGCTCAAAAACAGTTCTATATGTTACAGTAGGAAAGTGTGGACACGATTTCCCTCAAATACATCCTTCACTACGGGCGGCAACACTCCACCTTCACCCTTGTGCTATCTTAGATGACCCCCCCCCCCTTCATTGAGGTGTTCTCCCCACCATGACAAAGGTGGATAAAGGTGGAAAGATTTCATGTAATCCATGGACACCAGTGAAGATCACAAATCATTGAAGAAAAAAGCTTCAGAGCTCTGTCTAGTGGGTCTAGATGACCCAGCTCCCAACGTTAAAGTGCCCAGGATAGAACAAGGATATTAAAAAAAGATGTTTGTAACAAAAAAAATGTCTAGATTTATTATCACATAACAGGTCGTTGCGTCTCACTGAAAAAGAAGTTAGTTTAGTCAAAAATAGAGTGAGATGAGAAATTGAATCCTGAAACTTGACAAAGATAAAAACAACTTCTATCAGTCAGCTGAAAAGCAGCTTGAGGTGCCGTCAAACAAACAGCAGCCCTTCCATGTCCGACCTTCAGACCGGAAGAAAGCGCCTCCTTCAGGCTTTGATCGATGGAGAGGCTCCTCCGAAAACAGACAGGAAGCCCACGAAAACATGTACTGGTTATAAATGAACAGCAGGTTTCTCCGCTCATTCAGCAGAACTGGATTCAGATTGGAGTTTCATTTTATCTTCAAAAGATTTTTCCTTCTGAATCAGCAAAGAGTAAAAAATGCTGAAAGCCTCAACTTTACGGTTTGAAAGATCAAAAGATCTTTGATTAAAACCCAGACACGTCCTCCATCCAGCCAGGAACCAGCCGATTCTTCTGGTGAAGAAACCCTTTTTCAGGAGGAAGGAAGACTTTCCACAGAGCCTGAACCCCCCCCCACAGAAACACCTGCTTATTGTCAGCCCCTGACACCCTGAAGGCCCTCCCCCGGAGGAGAGGAGATATCTCCATGCGTGCCGTCAGAAACAGCGGCGTTCCCAGAGAGCAGACTGATGGGACCATGACTCAAACCCAAACACGTTTTCTAAAGGTGTGAACATTTTCGACATGACGCTCATGCGTGTGGAGTTGATGAAATGAACTCAGAAATGTGGAGGAACGAGCTGCTGCTCCTGAGCCTCCTGGACGCCGCCTTTTCCAAGGGAGTCATCCTTCTGTCATGAAGTGCTGGAGGAAAAGCTGTTATTGGGCAGATCCACACTTTAGTCTGAAGAACCAACACTAAAATTCTGCTTTTCTCCCCAAACTTAGGCATTTTTTCAGCAACATAATCCAGTTAAAAAAAAAACATTTTGCTTTTGCTCCTCGCAGCAAACTTTAGTTTGTCTGATGTTTGCTCTGGAATAGCAGACAGGAGCTCTGGAAAAGCAGACTGGAGCTCTGGAAAAGCAGACTGAAGCTCTGGAAAAGCAGACTGAAGCTCTGGAAAAGCAGACTGGAGCTCTGGAAAAGCAGACTGAAGCTCTGGAAAAGCAGACTGGAGCTCTGGAAAAGCAGACTGAAGCTCTGGAAAAGCAGACTACAGCTCTGGAAAAGCAGACTGGAACTGGGATTTGTTATTAGCATGAATACGATGTTGGATGGTTGACACAAGCGAACAGGACGTTTTATTCTGAAAGTTCTTTGTTGAAGGGAATGATGAAAAGACAAAGAGGGATTTCAACCGACACCCGCTAAAGCTCACCAGCACTAAACATTTTTATGAACCATGAATAAAACTAGTGCTGCTGGATTCGTTCCTGTGATTGTGTGCACAGACACAGTGGTAGTGGAGATGCAGCTGTGCGTGGAGTTGAACCCTCGCACCGGCACAAAGGTTTGGCCTCATTCACTCCTCAGCATT
This sequence comes from Oryzias sinensis, assembly GCA_037389245.1. Classification (NCBI taxonomy): domain Eukaryota; kingdom Metazoa; phylum Chordata; class Actinopteri; order Beloniformes; family Adrianichthyidae; genus Oryzias; species Oryzias sinensis. Next base: position 26,257,128 of record CM074504.1, read on the forward strand.
CTGCAGCAGCGTATCGAATGTCAGGCCTTTCTCAGCCGGCCGCCCTGCAGGGATCGTGTTCACAGAACCACTGCTGAATGCTGGAATTCTTGGAAAGTGATGGGGAAGCTTTTTACAGTTTATTATCTCACGCCGCTCCGTCTGATCCATCCATGCAGCCATCGCAGCGAAGGATCTCTCAGCACTTTCCCTCACGCCGCTCATTCGTGGCCATTTGGTTGCGATTTACTACCAAGACGTTTACAGCAATTTGTTCCTTCCTCCCTGTTTCTTCATCTCGTCTTCCCTGGTGTTCCCTTTCCCATTCCGATCTGTTTTATGGTATTTCTTTGTGTTTTGTTTGTTTCCCTGTGACTGCTTTCATCTTCCAGCCTGTCTGGCCTCATATCATTTTTAAAGTGGACCCAAATGCTTTCCCTGGAAGCTGCACGCTCGCGCTTCCAGTAAGTCTGAGACATAAATCGAACATTTGAAACAAGGCAAATAAATAGAAGTGTAAATGTTCTCTTGGAAACGGCTCGAACACATTCTGTATATAGAGAGGCTGTGTGTTTCGCTGCAGGTACGGATGAGGAGGTGGTGGTGATGTTTGTGGGCCTGCGTTTGTGTCAGGGCCTAAATGCCCTTCTGAAGGGCCTTAAATGGCTTACAGCCCCCGGGGGTGCTGGGGAAAAAGGCTTTTTCTGGGCTTGGACATGTCAGCGTGACCTGGCTGTAACAGCCGTCAGCAGAAGTCTTAGCGGTTCTCTAACGCTGGGCTTCGTCTGGAGCTTAGAGAACATGCCACAGAAATGGGGAGAGAAGGCCGGTTGGCAGCATGACTCACAGAAACCAAAACACGTCTGGCATCTGCGAACGTCGTCGTCACTCTGAGATGACGGGCGCCCCCCCGCTTGTCCTGCTGGTGTTTGTGTGTGGACACCGGAGCTCTTTCTGCCGGTGTCATGAGTGAGTCGGCGTGTTGGTGGTGTTTATGTGTGGGTATTGTGTCTGGACTGGATGGTCATTGTTTTCCAGACATGTGGTATTTTCACTGCTGAGTGATTCATCTGTCCACCTCTGCCGCCTCAGAGGCCTGACTAACTAGCAGGAACAGAGCAGCCGGACGGGCTCTGACCCCATCTCAAAAATATACCAGAGATAGCCAAACGGAGCCAACAGGAAGCCGTCATCGGGGCCACAACAACAACAACACACTCCATGACAGCTTTTCACCGACCCGATGTTTTTGTTTTTCAGGATCCGCCTGCGCCTGCAAACCCATTTTCCCCCCATAAGCTTCTTGTTCTTACGTATCTACAGCCACATCTGACATGTTTTCCATTTCCAGACTTGCTGGTTCCCTGTAACTGTTAGTCACGTGTGGTTTATGAACAAAAATAAAGTTACAGACAACCAAACAACTAAGCAACATTTCAAAACTCAACTTAAAATTCATCAACTAACCTTTCGAGGAGTTTTCTGAAAATCTGCTTCTCTCATTACGTGAAATAGAATTCTTTAACCCTTTAACAGCAGGGATGCCCCAGGCCACGCCTACACACACGCCATCCCTCTTTGACCGTTTACAAGATCAGTCAGCTGAAGGTCTGAACGCCATAAAGAGGCTTCTCTCCCCCACAGAATCCGCTGGAATTAATCGCGTAAACAGTTGAAGAATTACCATGTCAAAGGAAAGTAAATGCTCTCGTGACAAAGAGTTGAGCCACATCCAGGTGAAATGGGATGGCGTCTCCTTCGGTCATGAATGGTTTCGTACCGGCTGGTAGGAAAAGCAGCACCTCAGGAACTGCGGTTCTCCCCTCTGGACTTGCTGAAACCCAAGAACAAGAGAACCTGCAGGACCAAATCCGGTAAACAAGGGGGGCAACAGAGCAACAACAACATTGCCCTCCTGATATGTCAGTTGTGTTTGCAATGAGGCAACTTTACACTTCTGCCCCAGTCGGTATTCAGTGAAGTTTAGGGCCTGAGAATAATGGAAGCATATTTGGGGAGCATTGTCTTGGCTGCGCCCCCCTTTTGGCCGTTGCCCCCCCCCCTTTTGGCCGTTGCCCCCATTCGGTCATCATCAAACTGCAGGTTTTATTGATCCACAAAGTTCTGATGGGCATGGCGTTGTGTGTCTGTGCTGTTTCCACTCGACTGAACACTTGTTGGTTCTTGAAGTGGATTTGGTTTGGAAATAGTTGATTTCAAGCAAACAAAACCAAATGTGAACAAAACCAAAAGCAGAAATAGAGGTCTGAACAAAGATCTATGAAACCTGGGAGAAACAGTGATGACATTGATTGGAAAACACACAAACATCCACATCCACTGCTTCAATTGTTGCTCTTAACCATAAACAGACCTTTCATGCACACAGAATGTGACACATGAGATCATTAAACATGAACTTTGTCAAAAAGAGTTCAATGAATTGCCTGAAAGGGAGGAAGAGAACCCCTCCCCTGATTTGTTTTGCTTAGATTTTTATGTTTTTTTTCTTACATAAATGATCCTTATCTGGTTTTATCTTCTGACCAGTTATTTCTACAGATTCAGGTCACTGAAGGAGATGCCTTTGGACGCATCGTCAGTAAGTCAGTAGTGTTATTAAAGTGTGCTAGAATATTTAAGGGCTTTTCTGCAAAAGTTGACATTGATCTCATCCAGTACAGGTTTGTGTCGACTGAAGCAGGTTCCTTGGTCAGGGACCATTTCCTTCCCCACTCTGGCAAATGGATTTTTTGTTGTTGTTATTTTCAGTTTGGTCTTTCAGAAAAAGACTAACACCATTTAAGGTAACACTTTGTTTTCAGCAATGCTTGTGCGTTTCACAGTTGATTCACACATGAACGTGAGAGATCCTCATTACCATGAAGGCTGATCGGCAGAAGGAGCGGCGGAGGGATGTGCTCGCCTCATTTCCCTCAGATGCTGTTCAGAGCAAAACAACTGGATCTTAGCTGCAAATGAAAGCTGTGTTTGTGTGGGGAGGAAAATACCTCAGATTCATAGCAGGGCATCTTACATGTTTTTGTTTAATCTCCTTTTAAATCAATTCCTTTTAAATTATTGTTGTTGGCCTCATTGTGTAGCATTCTAACTCAACCACGGCCTCTCTGACTGCACTCAGGTACATTTCTAAACATGGTAGTAAATGTATGTCAGACATTGAATGCTCCTTTGTTTGTCTTATTTCATGTTTGGCAGAAATGCATTAGCACTGCATTGTATTTCTGATGACATAAAGTAGGGAGACATGAAATCCAGGCCAGCAGCTGCAGGTCCAGCTGGTTCAGAACAAATGATATCAATAAATTCCATTACCTTATTATGAGAACAACCACCGCTTTTTACAGGTTCTATAAAAAGGAACAGCAGACTAAAACTAACCCATCCAGCTGCTAGAATCCAGTTCAGTTTAGGTCATTCCAAATATGAACGTCCGTGTAAACCAACAGATTATTGCTTCCAGATTCCATGACCAGGGGGGTTGGGCCATTGAGGTACCCGCCTTCAGCTGCCATCCAAATCACATTCCACCAACCCGCCACGTCACGAGCTATTGTGTCAGTGGTAGCCCCACAGGGAGGTGATTCCATGTCCTTGTTTTGGGAACTCGCCTTTGAGGCCCAACCCCAGACCTGGCTCCAGGGTCGGGCCTCAGTGATGTATCTGGACCTTGTTCTTACCGACTCATTTGTGGATTCTGGTTCACTCTTTGCCATCAAGGATCTGTCAGACATGGGAGACCCTACCAGCAGAGAAATCTCTGCACAGAACAGCTCTTATAGGATCACCGGAACTCTCATTCTTTGGTGGAGGATTGGGGCGCGTGATTGACAGGTGGATTAGGTCATGCTGAAAAAGAGGCAGAGTCAGAAAGCTCTCAATTCATTGGTCAGCCCTTGTTCTTATACTCATCTATGGTCATGAGACAGAGGACGAGGTCCAGAAGACCAGCGGCTGAAATGGGCTTCCTAAGTAGGGTGACTGAGGGCTCTCTTAGAGATAGGAGGAGGAGCTTGGTCACCCACAGATAGCTCAGAGTAGAGGCACTCCTCCTCCACATCGAGTGGAGCCATTGAGTTGAATTGGACATCTGGTCCGGATGCCTCCTGGACACCTGGCTCCCTGAGGAGAAGTTCTGGGAGTGTCCCAATAGGCAAAGACCCCGAGGAAGACCTAATTTGGCCTGGGAATTCCTCAGGACTCTCCCAGAGGAGCTGGAGGAGGAGATCAGGAAGAGGAAAGTCTGGGCATCTTCACTCAGACTAATGCCTGGTATCGAAAGAGCGGGAAGAAAATGGAGAGAGGGATGGATGGATGGAGGGATGGATGGATGGATGGATAAATGGATGGATGGATGGATGGATGGATGGATGGATGGATGGATGGATGGATGGATGGATGGATGGATGGATACATGGATGGATGGATGGATGGATACATGGATGGATGGATGGATACATGGATAAATGGATGGATGGATGGATGGATGGATGGATACATGGATGGATGGATGGATACATGGATAAATGGATGGATGGATGGATGGATAAATGGATGGATGGATGGATGGATGGATGGATGGATAAATGGATGGATGGATAAATGGATGGATGGATAAATGGATGAATGGATGGATGGATGGATGAACTCTTAGCTTTCTGCAAAAGTTGGTATTTTCGGACCCTCTCCTGTTTCTGAGTGTTTGGACGTCTCCACCTGGAGGAATCCGGGCCTCCTAAGATCTCACTGGCCATCAACCCCTGAGCAGCGCCGCTCGGGCGCTCAGTGCCGTGGTCAGCCGTGGTCAGTCGTGGTCAGTTGTGGTCAGTCGTGGTCAGTCGTGGTCAGCAGGATCTGGGAAGGATCAGCCTCAGGTCCGTGCAGATGCAGGTCCTGGAGGAGGCCATGAGAACCGGCAGCAGCATCCATCTCCCTCGTGGTTGTTTTCAGGCCGGGAACAATGCCGTCTTTATGGCGGGGTTTTATCTCTCTGGCCGTGGCCAAAAATGGTTGCTGTCTTGTGACGGCTGCTGCATAAATCAGTCTTGGTGTCAATGTAATCAGGCTGGAGCGAGAATGGGAGGGAGGGGGGTGGAGGTCATGAAGGCGATGGGCTGAAAAACAGAGAGTGAAAGATGAGAGCAGAAGAGAGCTGAAAGGAGGAGAAGAACTACCCCCCACCCCCCCAGTACAGTGTGTGCTTTTAGGAACAACTCATCCCACCAAAGCATCCAGGCTGCATTTGAATAACTTACCATAAATAGAGTTTTTAATCAACGTGGTCATCAAAGGGGCTTTCAGTCCTGACGGGGAAGCTGGCAGAAGGGGGTGTTCTTCCAGGTAACCACTTTTGAGGGGTTGGGGGGCTTCAGTGACATCAGAACCAGCAGCACAATGAAGAGGAACATGTGTCCTTCATTTCCTTTGGTGTGAAGCTGCATGCCACCGAGTGACCAAAACAGATGCCTGCGTTTGCTAAAGAGCTCTGAGTGCTCCAGTAAAGCTTCTGACTTTCTTCTCTTTCTCACATAAACCACACTGATGCAGATAAAAGCATCTGAGTGGGATCAAAGCGCTCCGTCTGCACATTTCCAGCTCCATTCACACAAGTTCACTTCACAGGTCGCGTATGCGCTCTGCCCCGTACGTGTGCACGTGTGCACACGTGCAGCGCTGCATCTGCACCCGTTCATTACAGCTAGAAAACACAAGCAAAGTGAGGAGACAGGCTGTGCTTTGTTGAGCTGCTGCAGAGGATCAGCCTAAACTGTCATGAGATCCGTCATAATGTCAGGAGCAGAGCATCAACACAATGGCTGCTTGTGATTAAGGTGGATTTGGAGCGGCGAGGCTTTTGAAGCTCTGAAACTTTATCCAAACACCAGTGAGACGGCAACACGGTGACTCAGGACGATTTCAAAGGAAAAGAACCGACGGAGCGGCAGACAGGTGTGAACAGTGAGACGGAGTCCAGACCGTTCCCGCGCACGCCTCCGCCATGCGGTTCAGAGTCTGCCGTTCCACAGACCAACATGGAGCCCTCAGGCCTCCCCTCACCTGTGACACGGCCGACCGGCATCCAGAAAACACGCTCGGACGCTGAGAGGCAGAAGGCGAGAAAGTGCGATGAACAAAGCTTCAGATTACGAAAGAGACAAACTCGCTCCGCCTGACATCTGACTAAATACTTTCATTGTTTCTCCTGTGAAAAACAAGTATCAAATGTCGCAGCTGGGGGAGCGAAGAGGCAAACTTGTGAGTCCTGCCCCGTAATCCAGTCCACCGTGGGCTCATGGGAATGAAGATGTGCTGCACCAGTCAGTCAGCGCTGACATTTGGAGGTGATCAGACTTCTGCTGAGCTGCATTTTTAACCCCTTTCCCTCATTTGAAGGAACGTCTTTACGACTATCTGGGTCGAGAGTTGTGTGCTTCCCTCCCCTGTGCATGTTGTGGTAACCTTGTGTGTGAGTGTGTGTCTTTTAACACCAATCCACCCCATTGGAACAGAGTTTATTCATCGGAGAGGGTAGAACAATTCAACCCTCTGCACCACCACTTGGAACGCATCCTGAGGCCTCTTGGAAAGATTTAGCACTTGGGGAGAAGACGACCGACACCGAGAGGAGCTGAGGTTTTCCTTTTCACAGAGGTCAGAAATGTGCTTCCAGCATTCAAGCCACAGGGATGAAAAGCTCTCAGAGCTTTGGAGAAATCTGCGGCTGCGCCGTGGAATTCTGCTCTCCCCGTTCTGCGTTGGAAACGCCTCAGGTTCTCCGGCGCAGAGGAAGCACTGCTGCATTGTTCGGGGCTGTCTGGCCTCCCGCTCATATGGCGGAGCTGCTCGGGACGCGGGCCAAACTCGTAGCATATGTTGGAAGGGAATGACAGGAGTTCAGCGAGTGTGTTATTGAAGAGCGCGCACACACAGACAGCCACACACTGAGAAATGGCCTTTGTTTGAACGATATGTTTTTGGCAAGCATTCACACACATTCATGAATAATGAATGTGTGTGAATGTGTGTTCAAAAGTGCACAACCACACTTCTCTGCTGCACCCCCCCCCCCCCCACACACACACAGACTGACACACAGGCCAATTTGTCTTGATTTGGTAATCAGGGAAAAGAAAGGTCACATTTCTCTGATAGGTTGATTAAATGGAGTCTAACTGCATCTTTTTGTGCCAACAGGATTTTTAAGTGTTTTGTTTGTCTGTGTGTACGTTTCCATCCCATAATGTTTCAGTCTCCTGCCAAAGACTAAAGCAGAGTCAGTGCGTTCAGTGAACATTAATATCTCAAACATCTGCGCGCGCCTGTGATTGGCTCTTGGCAGTCCCTCCAAAGCCAGCTGTGGACGCAGCGCCTCCATCAAGGCCGTGTTTGTGCCAGCCTTATCTGGAGACTGGCTTTTGTCCGCCATGCTGACTGCTGCTCTGGTATTTTTCTGTTTCCCATTTTTCTTGCCCTCCCCTCGTCCCTCCTCCGCTCCCTTCATCACCGGTCTCAAGGATTTCCTTTTTCATTCGCTTGTTTTTCTGGGCTCTGCCTCTGGCTCCCTCTCCGTCTTTCTTCTTCTGTGGCCGCTTTCGATTCAGGATGTGCCAGTTTGGTTGGTGAGGATGGAGCTGCCAGAGCCTGGTTGGGTGTCGGAGGGCAGGAACGCTGGTCTCTGCCTCTCCATGCGTCGGCATTGTGAGCGCAGGCTAATCGTTAGAGTGAGGCCTCAAAGAGGGAGGACAAAAGGTCACAGTAGGTCACTTTGGCGTCCAAACATGAAAGGAGCTCCGAGTTTCAATGAGGATTAACCAAAAATTCCATTGACTAAAACACTATGGGAGCTCCCAGAACCTTATACATGTGAATTCTCAGCGAGGAGAAAGTGCCTTCTCTCCTCTCCTTGGCTCCTCCATTCTCCTCTCCTTTCCTCAGATCTCCTCCTGTCCCCTCGGCACACATGCAATCACAAACACACAATGGACACATCATTCAGCAGGGAGTTAAATGAGTTCAGTGTCGGCAGTACTTACGGTCAAATCCTGCCCCTTGACCCTTTGGGTGCCTTTCAGTGAGTGTGTGCTCACAGGCGAGCGTGTGCGCG
>CM074504.1:26295231-26413037 GCA_037389245.1 Oryzias sinensis
GAACTTAGGTTTCAAGGGGGCAACAACATGGAGTGTACTCCTGAGGGCTTGTAAGGCATCATTAACAAAGTGGTCATTTATACTAGGACTGATACTATGGGAGCTGGACTCAGAGTATTTTCTCAGAATATCACTAAGTACTGGCTGAACTGTGTGTTTAAACTCAGACACAGAACGGTCAGTTAAGGTTCTTCTAGGCTGCTTCTTACTTCACTCCTGTCTTTGTTCCTGGTGTGGCCCCCGGTGGAGGCCCACAGCGGCCCTCAGCAGCGTTTCTTGAAGCCCAGCAGTTACCAAATCACCATAAAAGCTAACAAGTAGCTAAAACAATGGCTCAATGCCAAATCAGCCTAAAAAAACACAGTTGATGCCAAAGAGCTAGTTTAATGCTGGTGTAGTTAGATCAGGGGTGTCAAACTCATTTTGGTTGGGGGGCCACATTCAGCCCGTCTGATCTCAAGTGGGCCGGACCATAACGTAAAAGCAAAATAACAGCTTTGTTTTAGTTTTTTTACTCAATTTGAAAAAATGCCTCAATCAACATAGTAGCCTAATCACTTGAGGCCAATGGATCTCAAATAAAATTAATTTCAATTTAAGAAAAGTTGGTCTATTCAAATTAATACAGACTGAATATTTTACATAATATTTTTTATCTGACACTGAAGCAATCCAGAAACTTTTCTTTATGGTGAGTCTCTTAGTGCTGAATGTTATATTCTTTGAGCACTGCGATGTTGATGACATACAAAGCCTGGGGGTTTTGCATTCAGCTTCTTGAAAGAAAAAACTGTCCATTTTTCCTGGAAGGCTCTTCACTCCACTTCACGTTTGACAACATTTTGGTCATCAGGGTGTCGCTACTGATCATCCTTATAGCAAGATAACAGCGGTGAGGCTCATAGGGAACCAAGGTGCATCCAACCAGACGCAGAGCTGTTATGTTTCGCTTTTGGCACGTGCAGAGATATGCTGTTTCAACTGTTTTGCCTTTCCTTTGCTCCCCCTAGTGGCGGAATTGCGTATTTCAGTTAATTCTTTAAAAAATCATAACTCGCCACAGGAATGGACTAGAAACTTGCTTTCTTTTTTAATCATCCTTATGATTTTTACTCTTCATGTGTGGGTCGGACTTAACCACCTAGCGCGCCGGATTCGGCCCGCGGGCCGTATGTTTGACACCCCTGAGTAAGGGGGATTTGTGGGGAAAAAGACTTTGACAGAGTCTAAAGACCTTTTCTGCTTTCTGCATTTCTCTGAAAACTGTCAAAGTTCCATAAATGGATTTCTAAAACCTGTTTTTGCAAGAACAACCGAGGCTTCAACCATGAAGTTTGTCTGAGATTCGCCACAGATCGGACTTTTCCCGCCTCTGCCGCTCCACAGGACAGACGGACGTGAAAGCAGAAGGTCAGACATTTGCAGGACGAGGTGAGTCTGCTCCACTCTGATTGGAGCTCAGCGACAGGCGAGCGGCCGTCCGCCTGAGGCCTGAACCCACGCAGTCCTGCAGAGCAGCTCTCCACACAGCACCAGGTCCAAGGATGACGTCGCTCCTCAATGCTGACCCCTGACCTTAGGCCAGATCTGGTTTAGGCGTTTCCACATGACGACATGAGCTGTGTTTACACTGAGAGTGTGACGGCCTCACTCTGGGTTTACTCTGCTCTCCATGATATGCCAGCTCACACACGCATGCATCCCACGTGTTTCCAGATCGTATCCTGCTGTGGTTAAAGGGTGGAGCAGGGAAAAAGTGGCCCAGACCAGGTTTAAAATTAGAAAACATGAGCTCACTTCTGAATTCAGGGAAACCCTAAAGGACATTTTAGGCTCAGTAATGTGGGGGGAGGAGCGGTCCAAACGCCACAGTCCTGCATAACAATGTCCTCCAAACACAGGCGGACATGATGTCACAGGGACTGTGGAGGACAACGCCTCACGAGACATGAGGGCAGCGTCCATCAGTCCCATCGTCCATCAGACGGCCCGCATGGACTTCAGGTCCAACCGTCCATCAGAGCGGCGTTTCTATAAAAATCTTCACACTGCCGGGTTTCTCACCTAAACCTTAGCTTGGAGTTGAGTGGCGTGTCATCAGCACATCACAGCGACGTTTCAGCCTTTCCCAAACATTTGGCTGATTACGTCATGGAGCCTTAATGATGTTTAACAAGCCCACCCAGTCCAGCATCACCCCATAAACAACCCTGGTCTAACCTGAGTGCCCTTTCCAGCTCCTCTGGAGCGCAGCAGAACCCGACACCCTTTTAATCCAGCAAGAAAACAAACACATGGTTTCCTCGAAACCATCAGAACCTCAGCGTGTCTGTCTCCCCGCCAGGTCAAAGCCGGGCGGCGTTTTGGTGCTGACCTACTAAAAGGCACGCACCGCCGTTTTGATGTGGAGGATTGGAACCTGATGACCAGAGAAGAAGAACTCAGCAAAACCGCTGGATGAGCTCAGAGAAAGCAGGAAAACAAACCAAACACCAGCAGGATGAGTCCAGAAACGTGACAATGAAACCCAATTTGTGAGGAATCAGAACCAGAAAGGGAAGGATGGGGGGGTCTCACACACACAGGGCAGAAGGTTCCAGCAGCAGCTCCATTTGGGTTTGGGTCGACTTAAACTACGTGGGACCAGAATCTGAGGCTGAAGCAGAATGTCAGAGTCAGCCTGTATGGTGGTGGCACTTCCTGTGTGTGTGTGTGTGTGTGTGTGTGTGTGTGTGTGTGTGTGCTCATGCGTGCTAACTGTGCACCAACAGCCTAAATCCGTGTCAGTCTGTGCGTGAATGTGAGCTTGCTGTGTTCCAGAGTTTTCCAGTTCATCAAACCAGAGAGCAGAGGTCATGCTAAGGTTGGGATGAAGTCAGAATGTAATTAAGCTTCAATGAAGCAAAGGGGAAGTAATAAAGACCAGCTGCATGTTGTGCGACTCCTAAAGCTCCACTTACACAAACTGCCTGTTTGCTTTGCTCGCCTTCTCCCTGCTGAGGAGGCAAACACATCTCATGTATTTTAAATGGGAAGAACACCAAAAGAGAAACACGCTCAGAAAAACGGCCGTCTGCAAAAAGGTCAGCAGTAGCTCCAGAGGGACGCTTCCTGTTGCATCCTAACCGGCTGGAGTTACCATGGCAACCTGGCACCCAGCCAGGGATGGATGTGGTCACTGAGTGCAGAGATGGAAGAGGAGGGCGACCCACCAGGTGGATCGCTCCGGTGATCCGGTTCTGACTGCCTGAGACAAAAGAAGAGGAGAAAAGGAAGACAGAACCCCAACTGGTCAGAAAGAGGAGTTCTCTTTTCATCACTTCCTCCCTTGTCAATATTTTCCACATCAGTTTCCATGGTTTGCTGATGACACCCCACTCTATTTACCTAGCACCCCCCATCTGTCTGAAATCAAAAACAGGTTCACCAACTTCCTGAAACTCCAGAGTGATAAAACTGAACTACTTCCTGTCTGTTCCCATGTCCGCCGTCATGGGAACAGTTACCAGTTACCAGTTTTATCTTTTCACGGACTCCTCTCTCGTGTTGGACAGTTGTCACTTTCACAACATCTGATGACGAGGAGTATATTTGAATAAACCCCTTTTGTCATTTTTAGGTTAAACTTCATCGTTTTTTGTATTGAATATTATTGTAATCATTTTTCTGTTGGAGGGGGTTAGTAACGCTGCTCGCCCCCCCCCTGACCGTCCACTCTGCTTCTGTTCTCTTCAGAATCAGAATCCTTCTATTGTCATTGTTCATGGTGATACAATAAAATTGCAGCAGCCGTGGAGTGGTGAATAAAATAAAAAAGAATAAAATAAAAGATGAAAATACTGTAACTCACATGTCTAAACAAAAATGTACAATATGTCCAGAAACAATTGAATATTACCTATGTATGACAAAATAGAATGGAATGAGTTGCTATGAGTGCAGCATATAAAAATTGTGTGTTGTTGCACAGAAGTCAGTTATTGCACACATGTGTAGTCGTCAGTAATGTAGCATTCATAAAGTCAGAGTGGGGGGTAGTTGGTGGAAGTCTGTGTTCCGTATTGACTGTGGAAAGAAGCTGTTCCTGAGTCTGTTCGTCCTGGTTCTGATGGACCTGAACCTCCTTCCAGAGGGCAGCAGATCAAACAGAGGGAGAGGCAAGGCAGGTTTATTTGTGTAGCACAATTCGTACACAAAGTAATTCAAGGTGCTTCACAAAACAGAAAAATGCATTAAAATCACAATACATCATTGAAATAATCAACGTAAAATTTACTTTAAAAGAAAATAAAAAATTTGAAAAATTATTTAAAAATAAAGGAAGGAAAGGAAAGAAAAGGGCAGATAGGACCTTTCAGTCATATACACGGCTAAACAGAAATGTTTTAAGTCTAGATTTGAACATGAACACAGAAGAGGCCTGTCTTACGACTTCAGGGAGGCTGTTCCAGATTTTAGCTGCAGAATATTGAAACGCTGATTCCCCTTGTTTAGTTCTGACTCTGGGAATCAACAGGAGGCCGGCCCCTGAGGTCCTCAGAGTACGAGATGGTTCATATGGCACTAACATGTCAGAGATGGACTTTGGTGCTCGGCCATGGAGAGACTTGTAGACAAGCAGAGCTGCTTTAAAGTCTATTCTTTGAGGTACAGGGAGCCAGTGCAGAGACCTGAGCACAGGACTAATGTGATCATACTTCCTGGTTCTGGTCAGGACTCCAGCAGCAGCATTCTGGATGTACTGAAGCTGTTTTACAGCTGGTTTGGAGAGGCCGGTGAGCAGGCCGTTACAGTAGTCTAACCTACTGGAGACAAATGCATGAATAAGTATGTCCAGGTCTGGCTTTGACACTATGTTTTTGATTTTGGCAATGTTTTTCAGATGGTAAAATGCCGCTGATGTTACTGACTTGATATGGCTGTTAAAGTTCAGGTCAGAGTCCATGATTACCCCTAGATTTCTGACTTGATTTGAGGGTTTAAGAGACAGAGAATGAAGGTAGCTGCTGACACTTTCTCTTTGTTTCTGTGGGCCAAAAAAAAAAAAATGATGGTCCACGCCTGTTAATAAAAATAACTTCGGTCTTGTTTGAGTTTAGCTGGAGAAAGTTGTTCTGCATCCACGCACTGATCTGTTGGAGGCAGTGGCTGAGTGAATCCACCGGTCCATATTCACCTGCTGTCAGTGACACATAGATCTGAGTATCATCTGCATAGTTGTGATAAGATATGTTATTACTGCGTATTAACTGCCCTAGTGGCAGCATGTAGAGGTTGAACAGAAGGGGTCCCAGGATCGATCCCTGGGGCACACCACAAGTCAAGGCCATGTAGTCTGAGACACAACTCCCAATTTCAACAAAATATTTCCTGTCTTCTAGATAAGACTTGAGCCAACTTAGGGCAGATCCAGAGATGCCAACCCAGTCTTGGAGTCTGTGCAAAAGGATCCCATGATCAACAGTATCAAAGGCAGCACTCAGGTCTAGCAGGATTAAGACAGAGACTTTGCCATCATCAGTGTTCAGGCGGATGTCGTTGGTTACCTTGATAGGAGCAGTTTCTGTGCTATGATGGGGTCTAAAACCTGACTGGAAAACATCAAATGAATTGTTTAATAAGAGAAAAGGATGGGTGGAGTCAGTGGTGATGCTGGTCACCCTGCTGAGGCTGCGTGTCTGGTAGATGTCCTTCAGTGAGGGGAGGGGCAGCCAATGATCCTCTGGAGGCTCTGCCGTTCTGCTTCAGTGCAGTGGGAGAACCACACTGTGCTGCTGGAGGACAGGATGCTGTGGATGGTTGAGCGGTAGAAGGTTACCAGCAGCTCCTGGCTCACGTTGTTCTTCCTGAGTCTTCTCAGGAAGTGCAGTCATGGATGAGCCTTCCTGCTGACGGCCATGGTGTTGATGGACCATGTGAGGTCAGCAGAGATGGTGGTGCCCAGGAGGGGGAAGCTGTGGACCCCCTCCACACAGTTTCCACTGATGTAGAGTGGGGGTGGATCTGCTCCGTTCTTCCTGATGTCCAGGATGATCTCCTTGGTCTTGGTGGTGTTTAGGATGAGGTTATTAGCCTGACACCACCTGGACAGTTTCAGGACTTCGTCTCTGTAGGCCGTCTGGTCATCACCAGAGATCAGCCCCACCACAGCAGTGTCGTCTGCAAACTTCACCACGGTGTTGCTGCTGTGGGCTGGTCTCTGTGTAGAGTGTACAGCAGAGGACTCAGCACACATCCCTGTGGGGAGCCTGTGCTCAGCATCCGGGTGGAGGAAAGTGGGGACCAAGTTTGACTGTCTGTGGTCTGTTTGTCAGGAAGTCCTTGATCCACGAGCAGGTGAGTGGGTGGAGTCCTAGGTCGGACAGTTTGCTGACCAGAATGTCAGGAATGATTGTGTTAAAGGCTGAGCTGTAGTCCACAAAGAGCATCCTGGCGTAGGTGTCTCTGTGTTCAAGGTGGCTCAGCGCAGTGTGGAGGGGATGGATATGGCATCATCCGTTGATCTGTTTGCTTTGTAAGCAAACTGGTGGGGGTTGAAGGTTGGAGGGAGGGAGTCTTTGATGTGTCCCAGGAGCAGCCGCTCCAGACACTTAGTGATGACAGGAGTGAGTGCAACTGGACGGTAGTCTGTGAGGCAGACTGTGGGTGAGGTTTTGGGTATCGGGATGGTAATGGATGACTTCAGGCAAACAGCGCCAGGTTAAAGATCTTTGTGAAGACCTGGGACAGCTGGTGGGTGCAGGCCCGCAGGACCTCCCGGGAACTCCATCAGGTCCCGGGGCTTTCCTGGGGTTTACCCTGCTGAACATCCGTGCCACGTCCTGTCTCTGCACAGACAGGGGTTCAGAGCTGGAGGCAGAGTGAGGCTGAGGTGATGGGACTGCAGACTGCAGTGATGTGGTCTGAAAGCGTGAGACGCGTTCAGCTCTTCACTCTGGTCTGTGTCTCGGTGCTGGTCTGTCCCCTGAAGTTGGTCAGGTGCTGTAGCCCCTGCCACACCTGCAGAGGGTTGTTGTTGGACAGGTGGTCCTCTATTTTCCTTTTATAGTCCAACTTGGCCTTCCTGATCCGTCTCCTCAGGTCGGCTCTGGCGGTCCTGTACAGGTCCTTGTTCCCTGACCTAAAGGCAGAGTCACGGCCTTTTAGGAGCAACCTGGCCTCTCTGGTCATCCAGGGTTTTTGGTTGGGAAAGACCCGGATGCGTTTCACCTCTGTGACAGTCCCCATGCAGAAGGTGATGTATTCCATCATGTCCTCTGTGAATACGGTCAGGTCCTGGTGTTCAAAAACACTCAGTCCTGGAGGTTTGCATCCTCGGACCAAGTGTGACGGTCTTGACGGGGGAGGTTGAGCTCCTTCTCAGAGGTTTGTAAGCAGGAGTGAAGAGCAGAGAGGATCTGACGGTCTAGGTGTGGAAGCTGAGTGGCTTTCAAAGCCTGCATGACCTCCAGAACCTTTGGTGCCGTCTCACCTTTACCACCCCCTCCATATTAATACCCCCCCACTCCCCTCCATCTGTTCCTCCAGCCCGGCTCGTTACCGTGGGTAGTCGAACCTTCAGCCACCCTTGAACCCCCCAGCTTCTGTCAGGAACTCCTCTGTGTTTTATTTTCTGCTTTCATTCTATATTTTTGCACAATCACTGTCATTTTGAAACGCCGCTGCGTTCAGAGTCTGGAGGACGCAGCTCTCTCTGCAGATCATCATGTCTGTGTTCAGAAATGATCTTTTCCTCAGACGTTTGTTCAATACGACAAACGTTTTTCAGGATTTTCTCCTCTTCTGCTGGTTTTGCTGGGCCTGCATAAACCCCCCAGCACTGCAGTTTGAGGTTTCATGCAGGAAAAGGGCGTGGCGGTTTGCTCTGTTAGAGATAATGCTCTTGTTAAAGTGTGCTAATTGTGTTTAATTGTCACATAAAATTGAATGACATGAACAGCTAATGCAGGCTAATCTGGCCTTTAAATGGAAATCACTAAAGCATGAGCACAGCCTGTAAAGGCCGGAGGCACATGCTGCCGCCCCCGCCCCCACCGAAACCTCCACCGAACCTGCAGCTTATGGGCGGCCATGAAGGCATTTACAGCATCTCACATGCAGGAAAGATGGCGCTGAAGATGAAAACACGGCTGCAGCTCCAGGGAGAACCCAGAACGGGGTTCCTGTCCCACTCCGTCAACAGATACTCAACGGCCCCCGTCATCCCGAAACATGCGGTTCCTGTAAAGAGACACCTCCAGCCAACAGCCACACTGTCTGCTGTCCCCCCCCCCATCACTGATGATGTTGGGGTGTGTGGGGGGTGGGGGGGCAGCTTGTTGTTAGACGGATCATCTCACAGATTTGACTTTTCTCTGTTCTTCCTCCGTTATGGACAAAAAACTGCCCCCCCACCCCACCCCCCAGCATTGCAACATGTTGACTTAATGTTTGACGTCTCTAAACTCTGAATTCCAACTGAAATCAGGAACTTTTTCCCCTTTGACACAAGTAGAGGGACGTTTCCCCCCCATCTCCGCCCCGCTGACACCCCCCCCCCAACCCATTTTCTGCTCTGCTCTTCAGAAACAGCCTCTCTCAAAGCGGCGGGACAGACAGCCAAATCCTCCAGCTTCATAGGCCTGAGGGTCAAAAGGTCACCGCCACAGCAGCCTGCCAAATGCCTTTGATGTCCTCCTTTTATTGGATCTTATTTTATCTTTTATTCATTTTTTATATTTTCTATAACAAAACGAAAAGGAAAAACTTTGATCTAATCCTATTTTATTTACACATTAATAAAGCAGAACAACAAAGGCCAACATGAAAAACCAAACAGAAAATGGGAGACGAGCGGGCCATAGAGGGACCAACAAAACCCTCCTTGGGATGGACCGTGACCCCCCAACTTCCACAGAGGGGGGGCCAACAGCCTTCCCTCTAACGCTACTCAACCTGAGATGCTAAAAGCTGCAGAACTAAAAATACAAGAATGCAGATCAGCTCCATCAGGATGTTCTTTCAGGTTGAACTGGGGTCCTGGCCTGGAAGACCCCCTCTGTGGTCCCTGACCCCCCCCCCATCTGACAGGGTCATCCTCAGCTACCTATGGGTCAGCTCATGCTGGACCCGCTGCAGCTTGCTTACAGGCACTGAGGTTCACCCGCCTGCTGCACCAGGACCTGTCTGACCTGGGGGGGGTCACGCTCTTTGATCTCTACAGTCCTTCCTGAACCATGCCGGTAACAGGCGTGGACCATCATCCGGCTGCCTGGGCCATCAGCGGGTCACTGACGGGTCACCTGATGGTCTGTAGTACTGCCCCTCTTTAGACAGTTCATCACTGACACTGAGAGGAAACCACCTGTAAAGGTGAGGAGGGGGGGCTTTCCCTGGATCACACACATCCGTGAGGGTCCAGGGCTCCAACATCACAGAACTTTCTCCCACCTCATCATGTCAGAGCTCTCATTTATCCATTTCAGCAGACGTCTACGACCGACATCTGCAAAACTCTGACACTCCCACCGTTCCTGAGGAAACAGGAACGAGGATCTTTGCTTACTGAAACCCAAATCCCGTTTTTCGTCACACTAAGACTGTAAAAGCCTGAAAGTCGCTGGTTCACATTTTCCCTGCATGTTCCTCTGGCTTGTGGGGAGCAGGTGAGTTTACCTGAATGCGGCCGTGCATCAGACCGACTGGAACAGTTGAACCCTGTGACCCTGACAGATAGACAACACCCACCACCAGCTGAGGCTCCTCCCATAACAGCCAAACTCATGAAGGCGGGGCTTCCAACAGCTGACACGCATCATACACATATTCCTGATTTCTGCTGGTTATGATGGTAAAAAAGAACCAAGTCCTGCCCTCCGTCCATCTGTCTTCTATTCCAGTTTAGTCCAGTCCAGGCTCAAGGCGGTTCTGGAGTCTGAAGCCCACAGTCCACACACCAACCGACCAATGAGGCCAGAGAACGCAACACGCAGAGTCCTGTGGAGCAACAGAGGTGACGGCACCTGCCATGAATTTTCTCCGACCCCCCATGGATGAGGGAAACTGAAATGCACACACAGCCTGTGAGAGGACGCTTTCCCTGGCCTAAAGTAGAAAGCAGCTCTTCTAATGTTCTTGTCTGGCATTCTGAGCCGTCCACCAAGGCAGACCACACGAACGCCGCGCGGACGCCGCATGACTCATGCCAGCTGCCGGCGGGTCTCTGTTCCAAACACTCCAGACACCAGATAAGGGGAATTTCTAATCAACTCCTTGCCGCTCTGCAGAAACTATGTCCTAGAAAACGGCACAAGATTTTGGATTTTGGCTAAAAACAGTTTCATCATCATCATCATCAAAACACCACTGGAAAAGCTTTGAAAAGACGAGAAGTTGATCAGAGAGGAACGTTGATCCATTTATATATGAGAGCAGCTTTAAATGTTGTTGTGCTTCTTGTGTGATGACAATAACGAATCCATCCATCCATCCATTCATCCATCCATCCATCCATCCATCCATCCATCCATCCATCCATCCATCCATCCATTATCCATCCATCCATCCATCCATCCATCCATCCATCCATTATCCATCCATCCATCCATCCATCCATCCATCCATCCATTCCATCCTCCTCCACTTATCCAAGACCAGGTCTTCGTGGGGCAGAAATCCCACAGCAAAGGAGGCCGGTATCAGTCTCTCCAGCGTGTCCTGGGTCTTCCCCGGGGCCTCCGCCCAGTGGGACATGCCCCAAACACCTCTTCTTTCTGGCTCAGCTCTCTCTTCGCCACAACGACCGGGATTGAGAAGCACAATCAATGAAGCAGTTACGTCGCCTGAATTGATCAGGTTCTCTTCTGTTCCTGCGTACCTCTGCAAATGTGCTGTTCTGCCCCCCCCAAAGTTCTCAAAACATAGTGGATGTGGCTGCTGTGAGAAGCTTTGAGCTACGGCTGATGGGTGCAATGTAAGCATTCACAAGAACATGTGTTCCCAAATCACACGTGTGATCCAGGATTTACAACACGCCAGTATCAGCTTACAGGTGCTTCCATATTTGTTTAGCCAGGTGGCGTTTCTTCTCAGCCAAACAAAACAGAGGTTGGAAAGTCCCCGTGGATCAGGTTAGCTGCTGCTTTGGTCAGCCGGCTCTTTCCAGAATGAGGCCGTTGTGTTTGTTTTCACTGTCACACCGATTCAGAGCTCGGATCCTCACAGAGCTCTGTTGTTCTGGACGCCGACCGCAGCATCTTAGTCCTAACCCTGACCAGCGCTTCGCATACTGACTGGCAGCCAACTGCCCCCACCGAGAGCAAGTCCTGATGGGAGAAAGGTGAGCGCTTCCTGGACGTCAGAGTTTCCTCTCGGCCTCGTTAGGAAACATTACGAAGCGTTTAACGAGACAAAAGCAGGCAGAGAAAGGCGACGCCGTCCGCCGCGTCCTCCGAGGCACCACCGGAGGGCGTTAGAGGAAGGGCGGGGCAAGCGAATGAGGAACTTCCCAGAATCTACGGAAAACAGAGGTGGGGGTGGGGGTGTCATCCATTAGGATCCTTTTTACTGGAGCTGCAGAAAGCCGCTATAACATTGTTTTTCCCTCCTGTTAAACGTCTGGCTTGTAGTAAAACTCTGGGGGTTTCAAACCAACAGTTCTCCTCCATTTGCTTCAAAGAGCAAAGCTGAGTCACCTAAGGCCCCCCACCCATCCACCACTTCACTTTCCATTTATTTCTTCCTTTTTGTCTTTTGCCAAATGAACACGTGAAACATTCAATTAATAATCCCCTCGCCACAGGAACCAGAGCAGTTGGGTCGAAGCCTCAAACGCATGAACATTCAGAAAAGACCATTTCTTTGTTTGTAGACAAGAGGTGAAGACTGGTGAAGGCTGCTTCCTGCTTCCTGTGACGTCATTTCGGGTGAAGCCTTTTCCAGTATTACTAGTGGTGTGTGACTGCTGTCCTCTTGTTGGCATTAGCCTGACTACTATTACTTACTCTAAAGGGTTATCTGGGTTAATATTCACATCTAGTACCTTTAATGTGGAGCTTACTACTGTTAAACCGATTGCTGTTCACTTTCTCATATTGCTAAATAGACCACTTCTTTCTTTACCTAAACACCGCTAACCTTAGCTTAGAACCTAACATGTACGCTCTTTCTGCCTCTCCTCCTTTCTCCCTGCCCCATATGTGCCATATGTTTAGTATTATTACCACTCCTTTAGTGAAGATAGCGGTAGGTGTGTTAAAGGTACAGTCTTGTGTTAGACTTGGAGGCCAGGCTGGAGCAGTTAGGCAGCTCCGCACAGTGGAAGCACTTGGCTAGCCAGGTCGTTACTCGTGGCGGACGGCGCTTCTGAGACTAACAGTTGCACCCCAGCGCCCTCAACAGCCGGGGAGACAGTCAGGGGTTTGTGCAGTTACAGGAGAAACACCGTGCCCTAGCAAGACTTTAGAGCACCGAGACTCCACGTTAGTAATAGGTTCTCCCCCCTCAGCGACACACCCGCTGAACACTCAACTCTGGTTATAGGCTCTTCTGAAGTTAGAAAGCATTGGAGCTCCCATGACTTCTGATCAAGGTGTTATCCGAGGCCAGAGTTGGTGACGCCGAGGAACCTTAGGATGTTAGCTCAAGTAAGTCCAGGTTCCGTCAGTGGGCGTGATTCCGCATGGTAATGATGCCCGGCCGGAGACAATCAGAAATTGGTTAAGTTAAGCGTAACCGGTGTGTAAACTGGCTAAAGAGCGATGTCGACACTGTAATTCTCTCTGGTCCCCTGCCGAACTTAGTCGGTGATGAAATGTACAGCCGCTTTTCATTATTTAACCGCTGGCTTTCTAGATGGTGCCCAGCAGCGTTGGTTTGTGGATAACTGGAGTCGTTTGGCGGAAGCCGGTCTCATCATGCGGAGAAGGCAATGGAGTCCATCTCACCGGGGCGGTGCCGCTCTTCTTTAGAAACATTTCTGCTAGCGCTTAGTCTGTCAACCTGACAATCCAGAGGCCGAGACCGAGCGCCAGAGCAGCAGTGTAAGCTCCTCTGAGCCTCCTTGAGTTAGTGCGGTGCAAAACCCATGCAGGGAAAAGTCAAGCAGGTTCAAAAGCGTTGAAAGCTTATGTGCTGAACAAATGAAAAGAGGCGCGTCTTAAAAACCTTAAAGTGACAGGCCCCGGCAGTTCCTCACAAACAGAATTATGATGTCATTAAATATGGTTTATTAAACATTCATCAGAACCTCCAGAGTCCCTCTTAGTCAATGGGTTAATCATTGATAACAACCTTAGTCTTTAGCCTTAACAGAAACCTGAAACCAACAGGATGACTATGTTAGATTGAATAAACAACCCCACTTATGCTAATATCAAGAAATCCGGATTTCAGGGAAAGGAGAGTGGTTTAGCAGAAATATCTGAATGTCAGTATATGCTGAAAAACTCATCCATGTTTATTAAATTAGGCTGGATACTGTAACTCCTTTGTTAGCGTGTCCTAGGTTCCTTAAGAAGTCTCCAGCTAGTTCAGAACGCAGCAGCTAGATTGTTAGCTGGAACTAGCAGAAGAGATCACATCACTCCTGTGTTAGTTTCAAGGCTAGTAGTAAAAGGCTGCTAGAAGTTGAAGCTGGGGTAACTATGGTGCTCTGGGGTTCTGTCTTCTTTTCTCTTCTACTTCTACCCTTCCTCTCCTCCATTCCTGATCATTATTCATCATTTTAGTTCTCCATGTCTCTGTTTGAATTGCAGAAGATCATTCATGTATTGTCCCTTTTTCCCTCCTGGGGGCAGGAGTGCTTCCAGACTCCAGTTGGTTCATCGTCGCTCTGTTCCTGACCGAGTACCTCGTCTCTGCTCCTGCTCCTGGCTGTGGTTCCTGTCTCCGGCTCGACTCGCCCCCCTGACTGTCCCCCCAACCACGGCTGGATGAAGCTCGTCTGCTGGACTTTAAATATGTAGTTGTAGATTTAGATAAGTTAATTCTTCTCTAGAGTTCTGTTGTTGCTCGCCTGTCCGTCCCTGGGGGAGGATCCCCTCTCCTTCATGTAGACACCTAAAGGGTGCCTAACCGTTTTCGAATCCGTTTTTTGAGGTTTTCCTCACAGAAGGGGTCTAGGGCAGGGATACCAGGTATAAGCAGATCCAGTTTGTTAGTTCATTTTAGTATTTTCCTATTGAACTCTTTGTATTCATGATCCTTTTGAGTTCATGTTTTACGCCCAAGCCCATCAGGCGACTGTTGTTGTGATTTTGGGCTATACAAATAAAACTGAATGTAATTGACTGAAACCAAAGAGACATCAGAGTTCTGGTTCTCTGGAACCGGAGGTACAACGATCCAAAAGAACCGCTGGGATGTTGTGGATCCTTGTCCTGTTTGT
This sequence comes from Oryzias sinensis, assembly GCA_037389245.1. Lineage (NCBI taxonomy): Eukaryota > Metazoa > Chordata > Actinopteri > Beloniformes > Adrianichthyidae > Oryzias > Oryzias sinensis. The sequence continues at coordinate 26,309,597 of CM074504.1, forward strand.
CTTCAGGAGATGCAGGAATCCCTCTGGATAGGAGTTCAGGAAAAGGCTGAGCTGCAGGAAAGAGAGAGACTAGCCGCTGCCGCCTGCCATGTTCTCAAACCTGCGCGCCACAGCGTTTGCTGGAAAGCGATCCAGTGTCTTTAGAGGCAGAAGTGAACTGTTGGAACAACAGAGTCCATCATTAGCTTCCAACCTCTGCTGGCGGGAAAGCTGATGTTGTTCTTGTTGCTGTTTGGAACCGGCCAAAACAGACTCCTCTGACGATAACCAAGCTCAGAGGGCCCCCTGCAGCCTCCGTCGTCCTCCTCAACAAGGCGTGAGGACAAGCAGCAGCCAAGGGCAAACAGCCCCACATCAGCCAGGCGCTTCGTAGGCGCCAGCAGGCCTCACATCTCTCTGCTCACGGAGGCGTACAGATGGGAAGAACCCACAGAGCAAACTGCCAACACGCTCACAAACACACGGCGAGCAGATGGAGGCCCCTCCAGAACAGCCCGGTCAGACGCTCCACATGACGACCAAGAGAGAACGGCCGTCAGTCACACAGGCCCACATCATTTCCTCACCAAGTGTCGATTTCCCATAATGCTTCAGAAATGAAGCGTGTTCATGCAGCCCCCCCCCCCACGCCATCGAGAGCAGATCATTGATTGATGTTTGGATTCAGCTCAAAGAAGAAAATGGAATGTTCCCAGATACTGTATTTTTCCCTCTAGAGTTTCCTGTGGCGCCTCCTTCCAGAGGTGGATATTATGCCCGTGACACCTAAGGGGGCACGTATCATCCCAGGCTTCATCCGAGCTCAGCTGTGCAGAGACCCAGTCACCCTGTGAGGTTCACGTTTTGTCCATAAGTTCTGAACAGGTCTGGCCAAAGTCCAAACCTCTGACTTACTGCTGGCTATTCAGCCCCAGCTCCTGCTCCAGGCCAGGGATCGAAGCCCCCCCCAACAGCAGGCCATCTACTCTGTACTCCCAGAGCACCCCCTATGAAACATCCTGAGGCTCACGCTGCACACCCAGGGACCTGATGTGCTCAACAGTTTCTATAAGAGGTCCTGGAGAACTGCATGCAGCATCTGCAGCATCTGCAGCATCTGCAGTCTCTGCAGCCTCTGCAATCTCTGCAGCCTCTGCAGCCTCTGCAGTCTCTGCAGCCTCTGCAGCCTCTGCAGTCTCTGCAGCCTCTGCAGTCTCTGCAGCCTCTGCAGCCTCTGCAGCATCTGCAGCCTCTGCAATCTCTGCAGCCTCTGCAGCATCTGCAGCCTCTGCAGCATCTGCAGTCTCTGCAGCCTCTGCAGCCTCTGCAGTCTCTGCAGCATCTGCAGCCTCTGCAGTCTCTGCAGCCTCTGCAGCATCTGCAGTCTCCTGCCGCCATCTGCAGCCTCTGCAGCCTCTGCAGCCTCTGCAGTCTCCTGCAGCCTCTGGCCTCTGCATCTGCAGCCTCTGCAGTCTCTGCAGCCTCTGCAGTCTCTGCAGCCTCTGCAGTCTCTGCAGCATCTGCAGCCTCTGCAGTCTCTGCAGCCTCTGCAGTCTCTGCAGCCTCTGCAGCATCTGCAGTCTCCTGCAGCCTCCTGCAGCCTCTGCAGTCTCTGCAGCCTCTGCAGTCTCTGCAGCCTCTGCAGTCTCTGCAGCATCTGCAACCTCTGCGGTCTCTGCAGCCTCTGCAGTCTCTGCAGCCTCACAAAGCATCCTGCAGTCTGCAGCCTCTGCAGTCTCTGCAGCCTCTGCAGTCTCTGCAGCCCCTGCAGTGTCTGCAGCATCTGCAGCGCCTCTGCAGTCTCTGCAGCATCTGCAGCATCTGCAGTCTCTGCAGCATCTGCAGCGTCTGCAGCGTCTGCAGCCTCTGCAGCCTCTGCAGCATCCTGCAGCATCTGCAGCCTCTGCGATCCTCTGCATTCTCTGCACGGTCTGCAGCCTCTCTGCAGTCTCTGCTGCCTCTGCCGACCCCACAGAAAAATGACCGCCAGGTCATGGATTCCTGGGGTTAGTGGTGATTTCCTGCTGATGTTTCCTGCGACCACACAACATAGAGGGACTTTGGTGCGCCGTCTCTGCAGGTGGAAAATGGTCAGACTGAGCAGAGCTGGGTGACCTGCAGGAAGGGGGAGTAGACTCTCCACGCCAGGGAGCCATGTTCCTACATGCATGCTGCAGTCTAAAGGTCGGAGTGAACACTTCCATCCGTGATGCAAACTGAACACTCAAACAACGTGAGCATAGGTTTCTTCTGCCTTGATTCAGCTGATATGAAATGACTGTGGTGGCTCTCATCCGCTCTCATCCATCATCACCACTATTGTCTTCTGTGGGCGTCCAGGCCTTTTATCTGCTTCACTCGCGTGACCGAACAGGAATTGAACACACCTGCCCATGCAATAGCATGGAAGTCAGTGTCCAGTACTTACCAGTCCATAGAAATAGAAAAGTTGTGTTTAAAAAAATGCTTTAGTTTTTTCACATTTTATGCAATCTTTCTGTTCCTTATGGAATAAGCTGAAAGTCCTGCACTTTAATGGCATCTGGGACGATTTATTTCAAATTCACGGTGGTAGCGTGCAGAAACTACATACATATTTATGGGGTCCTGACTGTGATGCACTTTCATGTCACTATATCAGTGAACTATAACAGCAGGGAATGACATTTAGTTACTGTAAGCTGATGTGTCATCACGATGGGGAACACGTCTTCATTCCTCGTCTATAACATACAGCATGAACCGTCCGACAGAGCCCCCCAAAGCGGTCCCCATAATGAGAAGCCAGTTCTTCCATCAACAGTGTGGGTCATTTGGGACTTTCAACAGCTGGGCTTAACATTCCACTTGAGCGCCTCCCAGCAGAAACTGCCGTCCCCATAATTGGCTTTACACAGTTTCTACACCCGTGGGATTTTTACAGAATGAAAAAAAAGAAAGACCGGGGGAGGGGACTGCTGGTGGTAAGTGGGGAGCTCCCACAAATTTAAAAGCAAACATCAGTGTTGATTTTGTGTGTGTTTCTTGGCTCTGTATGAGGAACGAAAGTAGCTGGTAGAACCCCCCCCGTGGGTTGAAGGAGGCTTCACCCCACCCCAAATCTTGCCCATCATACTTTCTTTTCTCCTTAAGTGAAGGCAAAACACCCCCCATCCGTGTCTGCTTCTTCAACCCAGCTGGCATCCATTTTTCCAATTACTTCCACGCCGCGTTGGACCGCCGGCCCGCTTTCCGCGCTGCGATACCAAACAGGCGTCAGTTCTGCACCGAGCGTCACGTACAACAGGCGACCATCGGGATAATGATCAGCAGAAACCCGAGCGGGCCGCTGTGGGGAGACCGGGGTCGGAACGGTCAGTTCCTGCAGACCATCCATCAAACGGCAGACGGCGAGCTGCAGAACCAACGCACGGAGGGAAGAAAGCAGAGAAAAGGTCTTCTGATCCGGCTGCCTCAGCCTGCCAACTTTCTGCTGGCTGCTGGCTGTTACCGGAAATGAAGGCGATGCTCGGTTCCCCCTGGAGAAAACTAGCCCTCAAGCTCCAAATCAAACACGCCGTCCACGTCACGAGCCTGTGCGCGTAAAACCTCCCAAGGGAGCGTCAGTGGAGTGTTGCGGGTATGCGCAGCCTCGCCTGCCCCCTGTGCCCCCCTCCTCTGGACTTCAACCACAACTGGACTGGAACTGCCCCTCTACCCCCACCAATCTGCTCCCCTGACGGACTCACGTTTCCAACGTCTTCCTCACCGATGCAGACTTTACTGTCCCAGGAGCCAGGTTAAGCCCCCCCTGCCAAAGGAACTCAGTGCCCCTCCCCTCATGCCAGACCTGGGCTATCCTGCTCTCCTCACCGAACTGCTGCAAAAAAGAAGGGCTGCCCAGAGGCCAAAGGCAGACCAAGGCTACCAGGAACCAGGGAAAACCTGGGCGACGCCTGCTGCAGATCCAGAGACCACCAAGAAGCCCTGATCGGCCTGGGGGGTCTGCTGGTTCTACCTCAGGAACACAGAGTCTGGGGGCCAGCCAGAACCAGAGGTTCAGACTCCATGTTACATGTAGCGTCATACATGTAAAATCTGTAGTAGTGCTGCCTCGGCCTCCGTGATGAAGACATCTTCATCGTTCCAACAGCGAGAGAATACGACGAAGACTTTAAGGTGAGGAAGAAGGATTTGAAGGCCCCCGCCAGTTCACGGCAGGGAAATTTACCCGTCAGGATCAGGAGAAAGCCTCGCTGGTCGACCCGTCAGTCTTTGAGAAAACACAGAAACGAGGTCAGCTGGGGTCAAACCCATTGTTTGCATTTGCCAGGCGATCAGGCTAGCGGTAACGTTTCAGCCGTTCCTCACGCTTCCTCGTGAAGAAGTTCCAGTTGGATCTAGAAAAAAACATGTCAGAAAGTGATGTGAGGATCTTCAGCTGGTAACTCGGCCCCTCCCACAGCTGGATCAGACTCACCTGTTCACACAGTCCAGGTGTTTCGTACTACCAGCCCAATGACGGCGAAGGCGCTGACCGGTTCTGAGGACATGGAGCTCTCTGACTACAACACAAACTGGTAGTAACTAAATAAGGCGTCTGTATTTACTGGAATCTATGCGTTCAGTCAGCTGTAACATTCTATCAGACAGGAAGTCTTTCTCCTCACATTGCTTCTATTTATTTCATTAATGTAAGTTCTATCGATCTCGCTTTAACAGTGCGTGTTCTGTGAGTTCTCTACAAACATACCGTCCGGGTCTGGAGAAATGTAGCATAATAGCATGACTCTCACAGTTACCAGACGGACAATCCAGATGAAGAGCAGTTCCAGCAGTATTCTGAGGAAGGACTTTGTTCTTGGAACAAGCAACTTCTGAATGCGAGGTACAGGTGCAGAGTATGGAGTGCAATCTGGAGCCGAGGTACAGGTACTGGTATCTGGTACAGAGTGCAGTACAGAATGCAGTGCAGTGCAGTACGGAGTACAGAAATACAGGTACAGGTACAGGTGCAGGTGCAGATGGGAGTCAGGATGCAGTCTGGTGCAAGTGCAGACAGGTCTGCGGTGCAGGTCACAGTCCTGCAAGGTCACGCAGAATGGTGCAGGTGCAGGTGCAGTCTGATCTTGGTGCAGGTCTGCAGTGCAGGTGCAGGTCACAGTCTTGAGGTCTGAGCCAGGTCTCAGTGCAGATGCGGTGAGTGCAGTCTGGTCAGAATGCAGATACAAATCCTGGGTTAGTCTGCAGGAGTGCAGGTGCAGGTCTGGTCTGGTGCAATCTGCAGTGCAGGTGCAGAATGCAGAATGCAGATTGCAGGTGCAGGCTCTGGGTGCAGAATGCGGTCTGCAGTCCCAGTGCAGTCTGGATGCAGATCTGATCAAAGGTCTGGGATCAGGTGGGGTGGGAGATGCAGGTGCAGATCTGGGGGTGCAGTTGTGGCTCAGAACCCTGGGTCTGGTTGCAGATGCGGTGCAGGTGCAGTCTTGGTCTGCAGTCTGGGTGCAGGAGTGCAGGTGCAGATCTGCAGTCTGGAGTGCAGGTGCAGTCTTGAGGTCTGGTCTGGGTGCAAGTGCAGGTACAGGTGCGGTGCAGATGCAGTGCGGATTGGAGTGCAGGTGCAGATCGCAGTCTTGGTGCAAGTGGGTCACAGTGGGTGCAGGTGTGCGAGTCTGCGGAATGCGGTGCGATCTTGGTCTGAGTCACGGTGCAGATGCAGTCTGGTCTGGTGGGTGCAAGTGCAGGTTCAGTCTGGTGGAACGCAGGTGCGGTCACGGTGCAAATGGATGCGGGTACGAATTGCAGGTGCAGTCGCGGTGCAGGTGCAGTGCGGTCTGATGCGGTGCGGTGAGTCTGCGTCTGGTGCCAATCACCGGTCAAATGCAGAATCACGAGTACAGGTAGGAGTAGGTACAGATACAGAATACAGTTATGGCTATAAGTCTGGAATGCGAATTGCAGAATGCAATGCGAGGATGCAGTGCAGATTACAGATCTCTGGTCTGGTGCAATCTGATGCGAATATGAGAATGCAAGAGTGCAGTCACAGTGCAGTATAAGGCGCGAGAAATCTGGTACAGAGCTGATCTGGTCTTGAATTTCATCCAGAAAGTACAGGTATGAATCCCTAAGTACAGGTATGGCTATAAGTACTGAGTGCAGTACAGAGTGCAGACCTACAAGTACAGGTAGCTATAAGTACAGGTCTGGTGCAAGAATTTGCAGGTACACAAGTACAGATCTAGATTTTTTGCAAACCTGCAAGGTATATGGCTACAAGTCATGAATTACAGAAGTGCAGGTAGTTAAAGACAGTGGTCTAAGAAAAGAGTTTTCTTATGACCTTTTGGAGTCTCAAGACCTGCAGAGAACAAACTAGAAGGAGCTAAATCTGTTTCACCGTCTGTCTTCACATTTGAGCTCCAGATGTTTAGTTGGCCTTTCCATTTCTCAAAAAGCACATTGAAGCCAGCGATTTGCTGCTATTCAAAATAGTGAAGTAGCTAAGAGTGAAGGGAAGAGGATGAAGAAGGTCCTGATGTTATACCTGTGGAGGTGTAGAGGTGTCTGGGAGGGATGGCAGTGGAGGTTCTGACTGGGTTCTTAGATTGGACCTTAGGTGGTGAGAAGATGTCCGAGGAACGAAGAAGAGTGCTGGATACACTCTGACCGTGCACGGATCAGACAGCGTGCACGCGCATGCATGCATTTCTCCAGGTCTTCACAACCTGAGGTTGCAGTTTCCTCTCCGCCTCTTGGCCTCAGCTGCAACGTGCACACGCTGTACGTGAGGTGACACTGGAGAGCACAGACAGGAAAGGAACCAAGCCGCCCAACCTGGGGAAGGAAAAATGCGCTGGCGGCTCCACTTCTCCAGGAGGCCCCAGCTCTCCATGGAGCCGTCTGGTCGTCTTAGTGGCAGTTAGTCTGCCCCAGATCTGGTCTGAACCTGACCAGGGCCTCATTCTAAAAAACTTTGCGCTGGTTGTGTCATAAGTATTAATTTAGATAGAAACATAGGGCGATGCGTCATGAAAATATTCGGTTGTAGGCGTGCTCACGCACATCCAGCATCTTTCCTTTATAAATCTGCTTCAAGTTCTAAATGCAGCGCGCTTTTGAAACTGGGCACTTTATAGTTGACCATAAATAGTCATGAAGCGCCCACAAATTATATTCATTGATTTGAAACGCGCTGACTTCAGGAAAATGAAAAAAACGCTTCACTCAGTAGTAGAAGTTGACCAGTGGCCCGAAGTTGGAAGGAGAAAAAGTGTTGTCCTGGGCTGAGTGTGGCCATTACTAATGCCAAGGCACGTGGCGGCAAGCAGTGCTTGAGCGCCGTCATCTGTAGCCTCACAACCACGACTGGTGGAGGGGGACAGGAGGCGCCAAGTACTGGGTGACCGCCTGGTTCCTCTGGAGTGCCCTCTGTAACGCCAGACCCAAAAGCCTACAGAAGGTCAGGGGCAGCTGGAGAAGTCAAGAACCCGGCTCATAAGCCACCTCGTCCTCGTTGCCAGCAAGTCTTCTTGCTGTCTAAAATCGTTCCTCTGAATTCTTCCATTTGCCACATCTTCTAAGATCAGCCGACTGTGCGTCATTCCGCATTGTGATGGGGCATTTTCATTTCCCTCCATTTGAAAATTCCATCTGACAAGCTACAGATGTCGGTAATAATCCACGTGGAAATGGGAAATTGATCAGCAAATGTAATTTCTTGTTGCTTTCTGAATGGTTGAGACATCATACTGTTTCATCAAAAACAAAACAAAACTAAAGCATATACATGAATACCATAATTCACCTTATGAAGAAATGTTTTATCTTGAAAACAACTTTCCCCAGGGACAATTAATACACATCCTGTCCGTCCGTCTGACTCTGTCTGTCGTTTGCACCTCTATCTGCTCCTCAGGCGGACACGTGCCCAGAATATATCAGTTTTATTACGTGGCCCCGTTCTGTTAACTATATTATTTATGGGGATGAATTGCAGAACATACTTAATGTGCAGAACATATTTCACTTTCTTTTTCCAAATATGTGTTCATTTGAATTTCTGTTATAATTTTGGTTTTGTTTGTTTGTTCCACTGCTAGTCGATCAAAGCGGTGTTGGTGGCTGTTAGTGTCAGACTGCTTTGTGAAGTCTTCATGTGTTATTCTGAGAGGCAGGTTGTCATTTTCATTTTTCACGTGTTTCTTCCATCTGCAGCCGGTGTCATACGTTTCTCATTCACCCGTTTTCGTCACGCCTGGGTCAAGCGTGGAGGACCGCTTTATTTTCCCCTCAAGTTTACTTTTTATAAATCTGAACTATTAGCGTGAGAGTGGCGTGCGTAACTTCTTTGTCTTGTCTGTAACCTTTAGAAATAGAGCCCTGGACTTTAACAACAGCCTGACCAGATCTGACCAGAACCACAGCCAGAACATGACAGGACATGACCAGGACATGACTCCAGGACATGACCAGAACTACAGCCAGGACTTGTGACCAGATCCTGACCAGAACCTGACCAGAACATGAGCCAGGACATGACCGAACATGACCCAGAACCTGACAGGACATGACAGATCCTGAAGAGCCAGAACCTGACCAGAACATGACCAGGACATGAGCCAGGACGCAGCCAGTGCAGCCAGGACACATGAGCCAGGACACCAGCTGAAATTTTATGACCAGAACCTGACCAGGACATGACAGAACCCACAATAGAACACAGCCAGAACATGACCAGAACATGACCAGAACATGACCAGAACATGACCAGGACATGACCAGGACATGACCAGAACCTGACCAGGACATGACCAGAACCTGACAGAGACATGACCAGAACCTGACCAGAACCTGACAGGGGACATGACCAGATCCTGACAGAACATGACAGAACATGAGGCAGGACAGCCAGGACACTGACCAGGACATGACAGAACCTGACCAGAACCTGACCAGGACTTGACCAGGTCTGAGCCAGAACCTGGCCAGAACATAGCCAGGACATGACCAGAGACACCCAGCTGGGACACCAGCCAGAACCCTGACCAGGGAACACAGCCAGAGACATGGCCAGAACCTGACCAGGACATGACCAGAACCTGACCAGAACCTGACCAGGACATGAGCCAGATCCTGACCAGAACCACAATGCAGGAACACTTGACCAGGACATGTGACAGAACATGACCAGAACCTGACCAGAACATGACCAGGACATGACCAGAACCTGACCAGGACATGACCAGAACCTGACCAGAACCTGACCAGGACACCAGGCTAAGATCACAACCAGAACCTGACCAGAACATGACCAGGACATGACCAGAACCTGACCAGATCCACAACCAAGAACCTGACAGAAGTTGCTGACCAGGACATGACCAGAACATGACAGGACATGACCCAGAACATGACCAGGACATGACCAGAAGACCTGATCAGGACGACCAGAACCTGAGCCAGGACATGACCATAACATGACCAGAACATGACCAGAACATGACCAGAACCTGACCAGAACATGACCAGGACATGACCAGAACCTGACCAGGACATGACCAGAACCTGACCAGAACATGACCAGAACCTGACCAGGACATGACCAGGACATGACCAGGACATGACCAGAACCATAACCAGAACAAGACCCAGGACACTGACCAGGGAACCTGACCAGGACATGACCCAAGACAATAAGAACATGACCAGAACCCTGACCAGGTTGTGACCAGGACATGACCAGGACATGACCAGAGACCTGACCAAGAACATGACCAGGACATGACCAAGAACCTGACAGGACATGACCAGAGGCATGACCAGGACTTGACCAGAAATTTGACCAGGACATGACCAGAACATAGCCAGGGTATGACCAGATCCCTGACCAGAACATGACCAGAGAACATGAGCCAGATCCTGACCAGAACATGACCAGAACCTGACCAAAACATGAACATAAAATGACCGGAACATGACCAGAACATGAACATAACATGACCAGGACATGACCAGAACATGACCAGAACATGACCAGGACATGACCAGAACATGACCAGAACATGACCAGGACATGACCAGAACATGACCAGAACATGACCAGATCATGACCAGAACATGACCAGAACATGACCAGAACATGACCAGAACCTGACCAGAACATGACCAGAACATGACCAGAACCTCTGTGCTCCTGGCTGCTTATTTATTGCAAGCAGGAATGCGGTCAGTCTCCATGGCTGGTTGCGACCCACTGCAGCTGCTGCAGCAGGGGGGAGGAGATCTGCCCTCAGCGGGAGGGAGGCAGGATGCCCCCCCCTTCCCAAAAATAGTATTGATGTCATGCAGTTTCACATGAAAACAGGGTCATGTGTGCAACTAATGCACAGCCTAAACAAGGAAAGAGAGCGGCGGTGAGGAAAGCGATGTTTAAAATATTCAACCCCCCTCCATTAAGTCCGCGTGTTGGGAGGGTCAGACCTGCACTGCACGCCTCCTCAGAGGAAGCAGCAAAGATGGGGGGGTCCACCTTACTAAATCCAACAGCCCCAGATTCCAGCTCAGCACTTTCTCAATGATGTCATCCCCACTGCCCCCTCCTTCCTCCGTAACCATGCAGCGTGTTGCCGCATGACACAGCATCTCTCCAAAGTGCAGGCGCCCGCCGCTGCCGAGCAGGAAGTGGCATTTCCCCTCCACACCCCATCCTCTGACTGACGAGCAAACCTCTGCGTGAGCGATGGGGGGGCGGCGGCGGCAGAACCTGGGATGAAGGAGGAGGCCAAGAAAAGAACCGGGATCGTTTCAAGACTCTTTGAATTTGTTAAAAATATAACCGATTCATAAAAACTGCAAATGAAAAAGTCTGCAGAGGATGAACATGTGTGTGCGGGGGGGTCAGTCCTGCAGAGGAACATCCGTGACGTCAAACACGGACCAAGGCTTCCTGGCAGCTCACAGTGGGACCAACAGGATCAATATTGACATAAGTGATAGATGAGCTGTCTGTCTGGGGGAGGACAGGGACCATGGGGGGGTTACTGTAAACCAATGGCAGCCCCCTCTGACCTCAGTCAGCAGCCTGACTCAAACCCAAATCTGACTGTGAAAGAGACAGAGGAGCTGGACAGACAAAGGCTCGGGGGCCCTCTTTCCCAGTCAGGGCGTGGGAGAGACAAAACAGGAGAACCGTCCAGAAACCTTCAGACCAGCATTTATTGGTTCTTGTCAAACAGCTTTCACACATAAAAGAAACATCTGGGAGAATGCAAGGGCCGGAACCAAATCCCAGGCTGCGTCAAGAACCGTCCAGAACCTGGGCTTCCACCAAACCTCGTAATAGAAAGTTTTCATGAAGGGTTGGAGGTGATCCTCCCCTCCTCTAGTCCTGGACCTGCTCATCGGACCGCAGCCACTGGGAACATGTCATGATTGGCCGGCCCGTCTCGCCCCGGCTGTGAGGCGGGCCATCACGCCCCACCGCCGTCACAGTCAAACCACTCGGTGACCCCCCTCTCCTGGGGGTCCAGCTTCTGCCTTCTTCACTCAAGTCTCCTCCATGAACTTGTTCTGCATCCTCCTCCATGGAACCCCTCGGGGGTCTGGTCCTTCTCGGGGAAGACGTCGGGGAAGGTGAAGGTCTGGCCCTGAGCCTGACGGGACAAACCAAACCGATTAGCGACAAAAACATCTCATGACAGGAACATGTGGGGCAGAACCAACAACCGTATCAGAGAACTGGAGGGACCCCCCCCATAGAAAATGGTTTATTCCAGCTCCAACCAAATGACGTCAATTCAGTTGTCATTTTTTTTCACGATACGGACGCCGCCATGTTGGAGCCAGGCGTCGGTAAGCTGTGATTGGACCGAGTCGGTCTGGGTTTCTATGGCAGCCACTCTCACCAATCAGGAGTGAGCTCGTTTGGAAGGCCACGCCCCTACCACTTAAAAGCAGGTTTTGAGCACTGGATGTGGGGGCCAGTAGGCTCTACCTACATTTATTAAAGTCTGATTGGTCCAGTTTATAGCTGGAACTAAAACAAAATAATAGCAGAAGCGAGTGCTCAAGAAGATGTTAGAAAGAGGCATCAGGTCAGGGCGTTGGTAGAAGGAGCATCAGCCGGTTATTTCTCTAGAGATGTTAATGGGATTTTGGCTTCTTGGAACTACTTCCCATTTGGAACGCCAGGTGGGCGGGGCTACTCAGTCCAGTTCTCAGAGACAGTGGATGGTCCTAAGATGAAAGGTCCCTCCTCTGGGTAGAGGTACCAGACAGGACTCCCTGCGGTTCTCTGGTCTGAGGCGAGGATGCCGTCTTTACTTTAGTCTGTTTACTTTAGCAATCAGCTGGTTTGATGTTTGGAACAACTAGTGAAGCTCGTTGAAGGCGACATTGATGTATAATATTGAACTAAATGGATCAAAGAGTGCTCTCAAATCCCTCACTCCTCCTCTTCTTTGGTGTTCCCTCCTTTCCCATCTCTCTCCATTCTATGGTCCTGATTTATTCAGAAGGAAAGGCTGGTATCCATTATTTATTCCACACTAGCCCATCTACAGCCACAACTAATGCATCAGCCTCCCAACTGGCTCAGCTCACATGAACGAGAGCACAGCCACCTGACAGGTCAGGGGCACAGGTATCCCAGTCTGTCCTGCCAGGCAGGCCCCTCCTCTGTTGCATACAACAAACTAAATGACTCCAGTGACAGCGGCGCCAATCATCCCGGGGGGGTATGTAAGTATTATTCTGTTTAGGGGGCCAGCATGTGGGCGTGGAGGAATGGTCTGTGTGTCCCAGAGAAACATGCACAGCATTACCACAGAGCATGCTTTCCCTCCCTGAGGGGACGACAACCAGACCCCTCAGCCAAAACCACTCTGCCCCGTGCAGAAAGAGCCTGGGGGGCAGTTATTGCGCTGGGGGGGCAGTTATGGTCCTGACGGGCACAGCTTTGGCAAAACACAAAACGCCGCCATGTCTTTAGGGGAAAGAAGAGCAGAAGTCTCTGGATCCACAGGAGACCCCACTACCAAGCCCATCCAGCCCCCCCCCAGTGGATGGAGGAGGGGGGGTGGAGTCCATATGACCTCATTAAACGACACCAAAAGAATCCCAGACCTGCATCCGCTTGGGAACAATCCCACAGGATGAGGCCGGGACCAGCTGATTGGCCAGGTCAGACCAGGACCAGGCTGAACCTGAAAAATGTGGGACATGGCTGGACCAACCGCCCCCTCCCTGAGGGTAAAGGGTCCAAGCCCGCAGGGAGGGGGGGCAGACTAAAATGGATGGATGGATGTCAGACGGATGTCGGATACAGAGTTACCAAAACATGTACAAGGACTAGACAGAGGTCTGATACCCCCTCCAAACATGAGAGGTGTATACTTTAATGCCCATGGGGGGGTCCTTGTGATGTCACCAATGCTGCAGGGTGTCATTCTGACCTATGTGGTGGCAGACAGGTGAACCAGCAGCTCACAGTTTAGTCCATTCTATCACGTTAAACGGGAAGACAACAGGACAGTTAGAGGCTGGGGGAGCAGTGACCTGCAGACCCCAGGAACCGCTTAGTGGTTTAAATACCAGGAAATACAAAAATGTAGACGACAACACACAATCCTGCCATTGGTGCAGATACGTGGCTCTGTAGTGAATCTGTCTGCTGCTTGATGAAGCATGGGGGGGCAAGGTGTGTGCAGCAGTGGGGGGGCTGATGGGGTTGCCAGGTTGGGCAGGTTTTTACCCCAATCTGGCAACCTGCAGACAGGTGAGCTGGCTGCTTTTCGCATGACCTCTGTGAGGAAATTCAAGCTCCTCACTGAATTGAGGAAAACAGCGACAAAGTATGGCTCTGGTCCCGCTGGTATCAGGACCCCCCCTGGGTATCAATACTGTCGATACTCAGATCGATCCCCCCTAACGCCTGCTGTGGGAAGTATTGAGTAGATGGTCTTAAATACCTGGTCATTTGAGCCTCAGGCCTCTGATAGCTTTCAGGAGGAGCTCATGAGAAAAATGCTCAACCTTCAACCCAAGGAGAACTTCCCGTATCGTCTTCTGTTCATGACCCAGAATCATTAGATCAGGCCTTCTGCAGGACGGAGAGGACAGATGAAGACATGAGGCGGTAACAGTGAGGTGGAGAATGCCGAGTCTGAGGGAATGAAGCGAAACCAAAAGCAGTTCCTAAAAAGCAAACACTATGCATGACAATTCCTAGTTAAGAGCTGCATTGTTGGGCCACATTATGTATACAAGGGTGAGAAGTTGTACCAACCTCCCAGAGCACAATTCACAAAAGCAACAAAGCACTGAGACTCGTTAAACAAGTCTTATTGTTGGCGGCGGGCCACGCCTCGTGTGTCTGTGTGGGTGAGCGTGGATGTGGAACGTCTGTTGGACACATTTCCACTCCGCTGGCAGGAAACATTCCTGTTTTTGGGTGAAACGTATACATGGAACCGCAGCAGAGGCTAAAGCAATCCTCAGTCCTCCTCCATGTCCCTCCTGGCTGCCTCGCTGGTGTGAGACCAGAGTGTCTCCTGACTGATTTATGTCGAGGAAAAAGCCCCCCCACCAATTCACCAAAATCCACAGGAAGGACAAAAAAAAAAAAAGAGTTCAACAGCAAAATAAAACCTCGTCTGCTTGTAGAATGTCCGTTTCTAATGTGAGTTTTTCAGAAAAGAATCGAGGTTTGAACTGAATGGGGTGTCACTGGACCCCGTCCCAGGGTGAAGGCAGGTAGACACACAGACCCCCCCCCCCTGGACCAACCAGGAAAACATGGTTTTGGGAGGAAGACGGATCCATGGCGAGAGCAGACCCATCTCCCACAGGAGAAGGCCCAGCCAGGATTCAAACCACCAACGGCTCGTTGGTACAAACCCCCACAGCACTTAGACAAAGCACCCCTCAAAATAAAAAGGATTTGTCTTCAAGAGTGAGCAACATTTGTTAAAAACCCAGAAATCACAAACGTTTTACACTGTCGTCTAGAAGGAGAGAGTCTGAAACGTTCAAGGACCACAGAAAAAACCCCGCTTCCTTTTCAGAGTCTGAGCTGGAGCGAATGTCCGCTTAACTGTCCTGAACCCACCAACGTGACCCCCAGGAGAACAGGCAGACGCCCCTGCATGCCTTGACAGTATCAAGAGGTTTTCCAGAAGAGTCTATGGTGGTGGAGTTCTTCCAATAATCCAAAGACCGGCTTTCCTGCCAACATTTTGAGTCTGCTTCCAACAGCTTCATCTTCAGCTTCAGCGTCCCGTCAAAGCTCAGCTCCACCCATCAGCGATCTCCTCAGGACGTCCGCTTTCCCCCCGGAACAGCCCAGCAGCCAATGAGGACTTTTCCTTCATTAGGATTGGGATGAAGCTGAAAGATTCCTCTCTGGGTGGGGCTGTGGTTGTCACATGACCTTCTTCAAACAAGGAAACATTGAGACTGACGGGGGCTTTTGGGCGTTGACGGCGTGGACCGGCTCACACCTTTAAGATGGCTGGTGCTGAAGCCGTGCTACGTCAGGCGCCTCCACGGCTCAGTCGTTGGGAAAAGTTAACCACAGGTGTATCAAATATACCAAGTCAGCAGAGTAACACCTGAACTACACAGCAGGGAAGTGACGTCCAAACGTTCAGCTGCTTGGAAGACTGCACTGGCGTTGGATTCCTGCAGCCCAGATGATTTCAAAGCGCTGCCTGGGTTTCAGCTTATTGCAATAAGTTCTGGAGAAATGATTGGGTTTTAAAGATACTTGATCATTTGAATAAAGAAAAAGGTAAGAATATTACAAAAGTCAGGTAGTTGATGATGAGACGTCACGCGACCGCCTGCCAGCATGGTGGAGAAGTCGTATCGGAACACGTCTGTAAATGTTCCCCTAAAGTTTGGGGAGTTTTTTCATTTTTCCTCTGAAGATGAAAACAGTCGTTTTGTGTTGGAAACCCTGTTGACTGTGGGTGTTTTCTAGTAGTTGTGTTTCTATCGAGGTGTTGCTGCGTATCTAGTCATCGATCTGCAGGAACTGCAGTCCGCAGAACTCTGAGGATTGAGAACTCTCAGGGTTTGTAGTTAAATGATTTACTGCTGGAGTTAACTAGGAAGTTGACAGGAAAACCTCTGAGCGTAGCACTGACACAGCTAGACATGGAACCAAGAAAACACGTGAAATCATAGAAAGTGTGTTTGACTCTCCTGTGTAAACTAAATCACACTTCTTATCTCTGGTTTCCATCTGTACTTCTGCAATAAACATTCTTGCAGTAACTGTAGAGAATCAAACTCTCAAGGCCCGTACACACGGAATACGCCAAGCGTTATTAATGGCGATTTTATACGTTTTTGTGTTTACACCCAGGCGGTTCGCTGACGATGAACTGACGAACATACTGTTCATTCCCTGGCGTTAGATGGCGCTAATGTAAAGAAATACTCCTGTACACAAGGTGGCTGCACAACTTCACCGCTTCTCAAAATTAAGCTTTTCACTCAGAAGAAGACAGCAAAAAAAGTATTCTGCGGTGTCAGAATCAAACAAAGAAAACATGAACTCTTCAAGCACCAGTTTCTCAACTGGTGCTTAGTTCGAGATGTTACAGAATGTCTAAGTCATTATTTCTTCGCTGACAGTGTAGGTATTCTCGGCGTCTATCTTCTATACATGGTATGTAACTGTCCAGCAAAGGCAGTTTTTGTGTTTGAGCGCCCCCAAGTTCCAATTTTACTGTAACTTCCAGAAGCTCCGAACCGTGTGCAAAGCGCCCGTTCTCATTGAGTGAATAGATTTAAGCCTTTGTGTCGAAAAAAAACAACGGCGTTTTTGCAGCGCTTTGTCGCGTGCGCGTTTTGGCGTCGGTGTGCACACACTCTGTTGGTACCCTTTGTTTAGTCACGAGCGTTAAGCGTCGGCAAAATGTGGCGAAAATGCGTCGGTGTGTCACGGGCTTTAAGTCTGGGAAGGCGTCCGTAGACCTCCATCCCGTTCATACGCTTCTTCCGTCTGTCTGGGGGGCCTTGTGTGTTTTGTCAGAGAGCTGACTGAGAATACCGTTCCGAAAGCAGGCCTTTTTAACCATCAGTAAATGAACTGGCTTTTCTGGACTTCAGGCGACTGACGTCAGATCAGTGCCGGCCGGCCGCTGGTGCACAGTCTGCCCAGAAACAGCAGCAGAGTCAGAGTGAATGAGAGCGGAGCTCATGGTGGTCGTGTCTGGACATGTCCAGTCCCAGCCCAATGGGGAAGGACACTGAACCCCAGCAACAGAACAAGACCCCCCCCCCAGCAGCATGGCACTAGAATAGCACCAAGGAGGCGTGACCAACAATGACCAGGAAATCGAACCGCCATCACCGAAGCGTCCCTCTCTGGCACCTCAAAATAGATTCATTCTTAACCCCCCCCAAGCACAAACAGCTGTTCATCATCATTATCCCCTTCATGTATGTCATTCACCCCCCCCCCCGACTTTCTTTCCTTTACATGTAAACAACCCTCACATTCCCTGACCCCCCCAGTTTTAGCCCCAAGCAGGCTGAAACTCTCCCCCGACATAAACCAATCTGGGCGATGCCCTGCCCCCTCCCAGACTCACACAGGAATGTGGGGACCAGCTGGTGGAGAAAAGGAAGAAACCAAAACAGGAAATGCATCTGTGGGGGCCAATCAGAGGCCTTTATCGGGCCCCAAGAGCAGCCCGTCTAACTGCTGAGAATGACTGGCTGATCAAAGCGTCAGTTGTGTCAGGGGGTCAAGAGGTCAGAGGTCATCAGGAGAGGTTACTGTGCGTGCAGTGGAAGCTTCATCTGAATACGGAGGAGCGGGAATCAGGATGAAGATGACGGTCCTGCGGATGAAGATGTGATCCAGTTCTGCCGCCCAGACCTTCAGTCAGATCTAACCAAGAAAGGGCGGGTAGCAGAGGACGCCGTCGTCTTTTTCTGGGCGGGTAACAGAGGACGCCGTCGTCCTTTTCTGGGCGGGTAGCAGAGGACGCCATCGTCTTTCTGGGCGGGTAACAGAGGACGTCGTCGTCTTTTTCTGGGCGGGTAACAGAGGACGCCATCTCGTCTTTTTCTGGGCGGGTAACAGAGGACGCCATCGTCTTTCTGGGGCGGGTAACAGAGGACGCCGTCGTCTTTTTCTGGGCGGGTAGCAGAGGACGCCGTCGTCCTTTTCTGGGCGGGTAGCAGAGAACGCCATCGTCTTTTTCTGGGTGGGTAACAGAGGACGCCGTCGTCTTTCTGGGCGGGTAACAGAGGGGCCTTGTGATCCTTTTCTGGGTGGGTAGCAGAGGACGCCGTCGTCTTTTTCTGGGCGGGTAACAGAGGACGCCGTCGTCTTTTTCTGGGCGGGTAGCAGAGGGCGCCATCGTCTTTCTGGGCTGGCTGAAGGGCGCCATCGTCTTTCTGGGGCGGAGTAAGAAGGAGCGCCGCCCGTCTTTCTGAAGCGTAACAGAGAACGCCATTAAATCTTTTTTACCAGGCGAGTAACAGAGGGGCGCGCCGTCTTTTCCTGAAGCTGGTGGCTGAGAGGGCGCCATCGTCTTTTTCTGGGCGGGTAACAGAGACATACATGCATTTTCTGGGCGGAGTAACAGAGGGCCTTATGCGTCTTTTCAAGTAGCGTAACAGAGACGCCGTCGTCTTTTCTGGGGCGGAGTAACAGAGAGACGCGCCGTCTTTCTAGAGCAGTGGCAAGAGGGGGCGCGCGTCGTGTTTTTCTGGGCAGGTAAAGAGGCATAGCGTCTTTTTCTGGAAGCGGTAACAGAGGACACCATCGTCTTTTTCTGGGCGGAGTAACCGTGTCTTTTTCTGGAAATGAATAACAAGACGCCGTCGTCCTTTTCTGGGCGGTAACGAGAACACCATCGTCTTTTTTCTGGGGCGGTAACAGGGCGCCATCGTCTTTCCTGGGCGGAGTAGCGAAAGACGCCGTTGTCTTTCTGGAAGCGGCGTAACAAGGCGCCGTCGATCTTTTCTGGGCGGAGTAACAGAAGGGCGCGCCCGTCTTTTTCTGGAGCAACGGAGTTGCAGGGGGCCGCCGTCGTCTTTTTCTGGAGAAAGCGGGTAACGAGGGCATACGTCGTGTTTTCTGGGCAGGAAAAGGAGAGCGCCCATCGTCTTTTGGGCGGGTAACAGAGGGCCTTCGTCGTGTTTTCGACAGGTAAAGGGAGGCGCCGCGTCTTTTTCTGGGAGGTAACAGAGGATGCCGTCGTCCTTTTTCTGGAAGGCGGAGTAACAGAAACGCCCTGCGTCTTTCTGCGGCGGGTAACAGAAGAAGACGCCGTTGTCTTTTTCTGGGCCGGGTAACAGAGGGCCGCTCGCCGTCTTTTTCTGGGCGGGTAACAGAAGGGCCTCATCACGTCTTTCTGGAAGCGAGGGTAGTAGGGGCGCGTTGTCTTTTTCTGGGGCAGCGTAACAGAGGGCGCCATACGTCTTTTCACCAGGCGGGTAACAGGGGCGCGCCGTCTTTCTGGGCAGGTTGCAGGGCGCCGTGCGATGCTTTTTCTGGTGGTAACAGAAGGGGCGTAAATACCGTCTTTTTCTGGGCGGGTAACAGAGACACCATGGGCTCTTTCTGGGCGGGGTAACAGAGGACACCATCGTCTTACTGGGCGGGTAACAGAGGACGCCATCGTCTTTTTCTGGGCGGGTAACAGAGGACGCCGTCGTCTTTTTCTGGGGCGGGTAACAGAGGACGCCGTCGTCTTTTTCTGGGCAGGAAGTAACAGAAAACGCCGTCGTCTTTTTCTGGGCGGGTAACAGAGGACGCCATCGTCTTTCTGGGCGGGTTACAGAGGACGCCGTCGTCTTTCTGGGCGGGTAACAGAGGGCGCCGTCGTGTTTTCTGGGCGGAAATGAGGGGGCGTAGCGTCTTTTTCTGTTGGGTAACAGAGAGGATGCCGTCGTCTTTTTCTGGGTGGGTAGCAGAGGACGCCATCGTCTTTCTGGGTGGGGTAACAGAGGACGCCGTCGTCTTTCTGGGTGGGTAACAGAGGACGCCATTGTCTTTCTGGGCGGGTAACAGAGGACGCCGTCGTCTTTTTCTGGGGCGGGTAGCAGAGGAGGCCGTCGTCTTTTCTGAAAGCGTAACAGGGAGTACGCCGTCGTCTTTTTCTGGAAGCCCGGGTAGCAGAGAGGCGCCGTTGTCTTTTTCTGGGGCGTAACAGGGCCTTGCCCGTCTTTTCTGGGCAGGTTGCAGAAGGGCGCCGTCGTCTTTTTCTGGGCGGAGGGTAACAGAGGACGCCGTCGTGTTTTTCTGGGCGGGTAAAGGAAGGCGCCATCGTCTTTCTGGGCGGGTAACAGAGGACGCCGTCGTCTTTCTGGGTGGGTAGCAGAGGACGCCATCGTCTTTCTGGGCGGGTAACAGAGGACGCCGTCGTCTTTTTCTGGGCGGGTAACAGAGGACGCCATCATCTTTTTCTGGGCGGGTAACAGAGGACGCCATCGTCTTTTTGGGCGGGTAACAGAGGACACCGTCGTCTTTTCTGGGCGGGTAACAGAGGACGCCGTCGTCTTTCTGGGGCGGGTAACAGAGGACGCCGTCGTCTTTTTCTGGGCGGGTAACAGAGGACGCCATCGTCTTTTTGGGCGGGTAGCTGAGGACGCCGTCGTCTTTTTCTGGGCGGGTAACAGAGGGCCTTAAATGCACTCGTCTTTTCTGGGCGGGTAACAGAGGGCAGCCGCCACCGTCTTTTTTCTGGGCAGGTTGCAGAGGGCGCCCGTCGTCTTTTTCTGGAAGGCGGGTAACAGAAGGGCGTGGTGTTTTTCTGGGCAGGAAAAGGAAGGCGCCATCGTCTTTAGGCGGGTAACAGGGCGCCGTCGTGTTTTTCTGGGCAGGTAAGGCGTAGCGTCTTTTTCTGGGAGGTAACAGGGGACCGTCTCGTCCTTTTCTGGGCCGGAGTAACAGAAAACGCCGTTGTCTTTTCTGGGCGGAGTATGAAGGGCGCCATACGTCTTTCTGGAAGTTGGTCAACAGAGGAGCGCCATCGTCTTTCTGGGCGGGTAGTAGAGACGCCGTTGTCTTTCTGGGCGGCGTAACAGAAGGGGCGCGGTAAATCTTTTTCTGGGCGAATGGCAGAAGGGCCTTGCCGTCTTTTTTCTGGAGCAGGTTGCAGAAAGGGCGCTTGCATTCGTCTTTTTCGGCGGGTAACAGAAGGGCCGCCGTCGTGTTTTCTGGAGCAGGTAAGGGCACATGCGTCTTTTCTGGGCGGGCCAACAGAGGATGCCGTCGTCTTTCTGGCTGGAGTAGCAGGAAGGGCCATCGTCTTTTTATGGGTGGGTAACAGAGGGCCTTCGTCGTCTTTTCTGGAAGCGCGTAACAGAAGAGACGCCCGTTAATGTTTTTCTGGGCGGGTAACAGAAGGCCCGCCGTCCTCATTTCTAAGCGGGTAACAGAAGACGCGTCGTCTTTTTTCTGAAAGCGCGTAACAGAATTACGCCGTCGTCTTTCTGGGGTAGCAGAAGGGAGCGCCGTTGTCTTTTCTGGGCGTAACAGAGAACGCGCCGTCTTTTTCCTGGGCAGTTTACCAGAAGGGCTATGCGACCTTTTTCTGTAAATGGGTAACAGAGGGCGCCGTCGATGTTTCTGAAGGCAGGTAAAAGAATAACATCTTTACTATAGGCGGGTAACAGAGGATGCCGTCGTCTTTCTGGGTGGGTAGCAGAGGACGCCATCGTCTTTCTGGGGCGGGTAACAGAGGACGCCATCGTCTTTCTGGGCGGGTAACAGAGGACACCATAAATCTTTTTTTCTGGGCGGGGTAACAGAGGAACTCATGCGTCTTTTTTCTGGGCGGGAGTAACAGGGGCCTTGTCGTCTTTTTCTGGGGGTAACAAGAGGACCTGTCGTCTTTTCTGGGCCCGGAGTAGCCAGGGACACCATCTCATCCTTTTCTCTGGGCGGAGTAACAGAAAGGCATAAATAAAATCTCTTTTTCTAGGCCGGGTAACAGAGACACGTAGTCCTTTTCTGGGCGGATGGCTCAGGGGTTTCATCGTCTTTCTGGGCGGGTAACAGAAGGCGCCGTGGAATCTTTTCTGGGCCGGAGTAACAGGGACGCCGTGGAGTCCTTTTCTGGAGCAGGTAACAGAAGCGCCGTCGTCTTTTTTCTAGGCGGGTATGAAGGGCATACATAAATCTTTTCTGGTAGGGTAACAGAGACGCCATCGTCTTTCTGAAGGTAACAGAGGGCCTTCGCCGTCTTTTTCTGAAGCGCGTAACAGAAGGGGCGCGTCGTGTTTTTTCTGGGCGGGTAAAGAGGGCATACGTCTTTTTCTGGCCCGGAAGGTAACAGAGGGCATATACGTCTTTCTGGGCGGAAGTAACGAGAGGGCGCCATCGTCTTTCTGGGGCGAGGTAATGAAGGAAGACGCCGCCGTCTTTCTGGCGCTATAACAGAAGGGCTGGCCGTCGTCTTTTCTGGCTGGAGTAACAAGAAGGGGCTAGCCGCCGTCTTTTCTGGGCAGGTAGAGGAGCGCGTCGTCTTTTCCGGCCCGGGTAACAGAGACGCCGTCGTGTTTCTGGGCAGGTAAGAGAGGGCGCCAAATCTTTTTCTGGGCGGGTAAACTGTAGAGACACCATCGTCTTTTTCTGGGCGGGTAACAGAAGAGCCTTAAATCTTTTTAAGTAACAGAGGGCGCGTCGTCCTTTTCTGGGCGAGTAACAGAAAACACCATGTCTCGTCTTTTCTGGGGCGGGTAACAGAGAACCATCGTCTTTCTGGGTAACTTGAAGAGGCGCCGTTGTCTTTGCAGAAGCGTAACAGAGGCGCCGTCGTCTTTCTAAAGCGGGTAACAGAGGGCCTTGCGCCGTCCTGGGCAGGTTGCAGAGAGACGCCCGTCGTCTTTTTCTGGGCCGGGTAACAGAAGAACGCCGTCGTGTTTTACTGGGCAGGAAAAAGAGGCGCCATAAATCTTTGAAGCGGGTAACAGAGGGGCGCCGTCGTGTTTTTTCTGGGCATTAAAGGAGGGCGTAACGTCTTTTTCTGGGAGGGTAACAACAGGATGCAAATGCGTCGCTGCAGGCGGGTAACAGAAAGCGCCGTTGTCTTTCTGGGCGGGTAACAGAAAGAGACGCCATAAATCTTTTTCTGGGCGATAACAGAGCCATCGTCTTTAGGCGGGTAGTAGGGGCGCGTTGTCTTTTTCTGGTAGCGCAGAGACGCCGTTGTCTTTTCTGGGCGGGTAACGGGGCGCCGCCGAAATCCTTTTTTTCTGGGAAGGTTGAAGGGGCATCATCGTCTTTAGGCGGGTAACAGAGGGCGCTTCGTCGTGTTTTCCTGGGCAGGTAAGGGAATAGCGTCTTTTTCTTGGCGGTAACAGAGATGCAATCGTCTTCTGGGTGGGTAGCAGAAGGGCCGCCATCGTCTTTTTTTATGGGTGGGTAACGAAGGGCGTCCGTCTTTTCCAAATGGCAGCGTATCTTCGAAGAGACGCCGTTGTCTTTTTTCTGGGCGAATTAACAGAGGGCGCTTACGTCGTCTTTATCTAGAGGCGGGTAACAGAGACATGGATCCTCATTTCTAAGCGGAGTAACAGAGGACGCCGTCGTCTTTCTGGGGCGGGTAACAGAAGACGTTGTCGTCTTTTTCTGGGCGGGTAGCAGAGGACGCCGTCGTCTTTTTTCTGGTAAAAATACAACAGAGACTTGCCCGCCGTCTTTCTGGGCGGGTAGCAGAGGACGCCATCGTCTTTCTGGGCGGGTAACAGAGGACTCCGTCGTCTTTCTGGGTGGGTAGCAGAGGACGCCATCGTCTTTTTCTGGGCGGGTAACAGGGGGCCTTGAATTTGTCTTTTCTGGGGCGGGTAACAGGGCTTACCATAAATCTTTCTGGGGCAACAGAGGACACCATCGTCTTTTTCTGGAAGTAGGGTAACGAGGACGCCATCGTCTTTCTGGGCGGGTAACAGAGGACGCCGTCGTCTTTTTCTGGGCGGGTAACAGAGGACGCCATCGTCTTTCTGGGCGGGTAACAGAGGACGCCGTCGTCTTTTTCTGGGCGGGTAGCAGAGGACGCCGTCGTCTTTCTGGGGCGGGTAACAGAAGGGCCAGCAATCGTCCTTTTCTGGAAGCTGATGTGCGAGACACCCTTCGTCTTTTTCTGGGCGAGGTAACAGAAGGCAGCCGTCGTCTTTTTCTGGGCGGGTAACAGAGGACGCCGTCGTGCTTTTCCGGGCAGGTAACAGAGGACGCCGTCGTCTTTCTGGGGCGGGTAGCAGAGGACGCCGTCGTCTTTCTGGGCGGGTAACAGAGGACGCCATCGTCTTTCTGGGGCAACAGAGACCTTGCCGTCTTTTCTGTAGGCGCGTAACAAGGGCATACGTCGTCTTTTTACCGGCGGAAGGAGTAACAGAGGGCGCACGCCGTCTTTTCTGAAGGCGGAGTAACAGAAGGCGCCATCCCTACGTCTTTCTGGGCGGAGTAACAGAAGAAGACGCCGCCGTCTTTTCGGCGTAACAGAGGGCGCCGTCGTCTTTCTGGGCGGGTAACAGAGGACACCGTCGTCTTTTTCTGGGCAGGTAACAGAGGACGCCGTCGTCTTTTTCTGGGCAGGTAACAGAGGACGCCGTCGTGTTTTTCTGGGCAGGTAAAAGAGGACGCCATCGTCTTTCTGGGCGGGTAACAGAGGACGCCATCGTCTTTCTGGGCGGGTAACAGAAAGCGCCCGTCTTTTCTGTAGGCCGGGTAACAGAAGGAGCGCCGTCCGTCCTTACTGCAAGCGGAGTAACAGAAACACCATCGTCTTTTTCTGGGCGGGTAGCAAGGCGCTCGCTCGTCTTTCTGGGCGGAGTAGCGAAGACGCCGTTGTCTGCAGAAGCGGCGTAAGGGGGCGCGTGCGTCTTTTTCTCGTGGGGTAACGAAGGGCGCCGCCGTCTTTCTGGAGCAGGTTGCGAGGGCGCCGTGCGTCTTTTAGGCGGGTAACAGAGGGCGTGTTTTCTGGGCAGGAAAGAGGGCATATCGTCTTTTTGAAGGCGGTAACAGAGAGGGGCGCCCGTCGTGTTTTTCTGGGCAGGTAAAGGAGGAAGCCGTCGTCTCTCTGGGTAGGTAACAGAGGACGCCGTCATCTTTTTCTGGGCGAGTAACAAGAAAAGCGCGTTGTCTTTTTCTGGGGCGGGTAACAACGCCATCGTCTTTTTCTGGGCGGGTAACAGGGGCGCCATCGTCTTTTGGCGGGTAGTGAGGGCCTTCGTTATTGTGTCTTTTTCTGGAAGCGTTGTCTTTCTGTAGGCGGGAGGTAACAGGGGCGCGCCGTCTTTTCTCTGGGAAGGTTGCAGAAGACGCCATACGTCTTTTCTAGGCCGGAGTAACAGAGGGCGCCCGTCGTGTTTTTCTGGGCAGGTAAGGGAGGCGTCTTTTTCTTGGCGGGTAACAGAGGATCGTCGTCTTTCTGGTGGGTAGCAGAGGCGTATCGTCTTTTTATGGGTGGAGGCCAACCGGGGGCGCCGTCGTCTTTCTGGAAGCGTAACAGAGGGCGCGTTGTCTTTTCTAGGCGGGTAACAGGAAGCGCCGTCGTCTTTATCTGGGGCGGGTAACGAAGGGCGCCGTCCTCATTTTCTAGAAAGCGGAGTAACAGAGGGCGCCGTGCGTCTTTTTCTGGAAGCGGCGTAACAGAATACGCCGTCGTCTTTTTCTGAAGCCGGAGTAGCAGAGACGCCGTTGTCTTTTCTGGGTGCTTAACAGAGGAGCGCGCCGTCTTTTTCTGGGCGGAGTTGAGAAGAGACGCGTCTTTCTGGAAAGCGGAGTAACAGAGGATGCGTCGTCTTTCTGGGTAGGTAGCAGAGGCATATCATCACTATGGAGTGAGTAACAGAAAGGGCGCCCGTTGTGCTTTTTGAAATGGGCAGCAGAGACGCCCATAAATCTTTTCCTGGGCGGGTAACAGAGACACGCTCGTCTTTCTGGCGGTAACAGAGGACACCATACGTCTTTTTTCTGGGCGGGTAACAGAGGGGCCGCCGTAAATACTTTTCACCAGGCGGGTAACAGAGAGACACCATACGTCTTTCTGGGCGGGTAACAGAGGACGCCGTCGTCTTTTTCTGGGCGGGGTAACAGAAGGCGTAAATAAATCTTTTCTAGGCGGGTAACGAAGGCGCGTAAATACTTTTCTGGGGCGGGTAACAGAGACACCATACGTCTTTTTACAGGCGGGTAACAGAAAGCGCCCGTCTCGTCTTTTTTTCTGGGGCGGGTAGCAGAGGACGCCGTCGTCTTTCTGGGCAGGTAACAGAGGACGCCGTCGTCTTTTTCTGGGCGGGTAACGAAGGGCATACTTCGTCTTTTTCACCAAATGGGAGTAACGAAGGGCGCCGCTCGTCTTTTCTAGGCGGAAGTAACAGAAGACGCCGCCGTCTTTTTCTGAAAGCGCGTAACAAGAGGGCGCCCGTCGTCTTTTTCTGGGCCCGGGTAACAGAGGGAGCGCCTTACGTCTTTCTGGGCCGGGTAACAGGGCCATCGTCTTTCTGGGCGGGTAATAGAAGGGCCCTTGCCGTCTTTTCTAGGCGTAACAGGGGCCTTGCGTCGTCTTTTTCTGAAATGGAGTAACAGAAGGCCGCCGCCGTCTTTCTGGGCAGAGTATGAAGGGCCGCCCGTCTCGTCTTTTTCTGGAAATGGGAGTAACAGAGGGCCTTCGTCGTGTTTTCTGGAGCAGGTAAAGGAAGGGCTAGCCCGCGTCTTTTTCTGGGGCGGGTAGCAGAGGATGCCGTCGTCTTCTTCTGGGCGGGTAACAGAGGACGCCGTCGTCTTTTTCTGGGCGGGTAGCAGAGGACGCCGTCGTCCTTTTCTGGGCGGGTAGCAGAGAACGCCATCGTCTTTTCTGAAGATAACAGAAGAGACCGTAGTCTTTCTGGAGGCGGGTAGCGAAGGCGCCCGTTGTCTTTCTGGGCGGCGTAATGGGGGGCGCGTGCGTCTTTCTGGGCGAGGTAACAGAAGGGCGCGCCGTCGCACCCAGGCAGGTTGCAGGAAGCGCCGTCTTTTTCTGGGGCGGGTAACAGGCATCCGTCGTGTTTTTCTGGGCAGGAAAGGAGAGCGCCGTAGAAATCTTTTTGAAGGCGGGTAAGGGGCGCCGTCGTGTTTTTCTGGGCAGGTAAAGGGCCCGCGATCTTTTTCATAGGAGGTAACAGAGGATGCCGTGCGTGCTTTTCAGGGCCGGGTAACAGAAAGAAACGCCGTTGTCTTTTTCTGGGCGGGGTAACAGAAGGGCGCCATGCGTCTTTTCTGGAAGGCGGGTAACAAGAGGCGCCATATTTTAGGCGGGTAGTAGAGACGCCGTTGTCTTTTTTCAAACGCGTAACAGAGGCGTTGTCTTTTCTGGGGCGAAGATAACAGAGGGCGCCCGCCGTCTTTCCTGAGCAGGTTGCAGAGAGACGCCGTCGTCTTTCTGGGGCCGGGTAACAGAGAGGGCGCCACGTCTCGTGTTTCTGGGCAAGTGAGAGGGCCATAGCGTCTTCTGGGCGGAAGTGGCGAAGGATAAAGTGATCTTTCTGGAGTGGAGTAGCAGAGACGTATCGTCTTTATGGGTGGGTAACAGAAGGCCTTGCGTCGTCTTTTTCTGGAAAGCGTATGCCGAAGACGCCATTCATCTGCTTTCTGGAGAGGCGGGTATGAGGGGCGCCGTCGTCTTTATCTGAAGCGGAAGTAACAGAGGGCGCCGTCCTCATTTTCTAAGCGGGTAACAGAGGGCGCCGTCGTCTTTTTCTGGAAAGCGCTCAACAAGTGCGCGCATCTTTCTCGGTAACAGAAGGGCGCCATAAAATCTTTACGGCGGGTAACGAAGGGGCGCCATCGTCTTTCTGGGCGGAAGCGCTGAGAGAACGCCGCCGTCTTTTTCACAGAAAGGCCCGGCGTAACAGAGGGCCTTGCGTCGTCTTTTTGTTGGGTAACAGAGGGCCTTGCCGTCTTTCTGGGCAGGTAGCAGAGGGGCGCCGTGCGTCTTTTTCTGGAAGCGGGTAACAGAGGGGCCCTTGCGTCGTGTTTTTTCTGGGCAGGTAGGGGGCGTAGCGTCTTTTCTGGGCGGGTAACAGAGACACCATCGTCTTTTTCTGGGCGGGTAACAGAAGTGCCGTCTTTTCTCGTGGGGAGTAACAAAGGGCGCGTCGTCCTTTTTCTGGGGCGGGTAACAAGAGAACACATCGTCTTTTCTGGGCGGGTAACTGAGGGCGTATCTTTCTGGGCGGGTAATAGAGGGCGCGTGTCTTTTTCTGGGGCGTGAAGGCCTCCATAAATCTTTGGGTAAGGCAACGAAGGATATACGGCTCGTCTTTTCTGGGCGGAAGTATGAGAGCGCCGTCGTCCCTTTTCTAAGCGGAGTAACAGAAAACGCCGTCATCCTTTTCTGGCGGGTAACAGAAGAGGCGCCGTCGTCTTTTTCTGGAAGCGGAGTAGCAGAAGAGGCGCGTAGATCTTTTTCCTGGGCGGGTAACAGAAAACGCCGTCGTCCTTTTCTGGGCGGGTAACAGAGGACTTCCCACGTTGTCCTTTTCTGGGCGGGTAACAGAAGCGTAAATCTTTTCTAGAGTGGGTAACAAGAAGGGCGTAGTCGTCACCTGGGGCGGGTAACAGAGGGCGCCGCTGTCTTTTTCTGGAGCGAGCCTTGAAGGGAGCCGTCGATGCACTTTTCTGGGCGGGTAACAGAGGACGCCGTCGTGTTTTTCTGGGCAGGTAAAGGAAGACGCTATCGTCTTTCTGGGCGGGTAACAGGAGACTTTCCTCTCGTCTTTTTCTGGCGGAATTGGCACAAGAAGACGCCGTCTTTTTCTGGGCGGGTAACAGAGGCGCGTCGTCCTTTACAGAGGCGGGTAACAGAGAACACCGTGCGTCTTTTCTGGGCGGGAGGTAACAGGGGGCGCCGCCGTCTTTCTGCAAGCGGGTAGCAGAGGGCGCCGTTGTCTTTTTCTGGGCGTAACAGGGGCGCCGTGCGTCTTTTCTGGAAGTAGCGTAACAGAGGGCCGGTATCTTTCTGGGCGGGTAACAGAGGACGTCGTCGTCTTTTTCTGGGCGGGTAGCAGAGGACGCCGTCGTCTTTTTCTGGGCAGGTAACAGAGGACGCCGTCGTGTTTTTCTGGAGCAGGTAAAGGAGGGCGTAGCGTCTTTTCTGGAGGCGGAGTAACAGAGGATGCCGTCGTCTTTCTGGGTGGAGCAGCAGAGGCCATATAGATCTTCTTTTTTTTATGGGTGGAAGTAACAGAGGCGCGTTAATGTATAGGCGGAATGAGGGGCATGTCGTCTTTTTTCTGGGCGGGTAACGAGGGCGCCATCGTCTTTTTCTGGGCGAAGCGAGGGGCGCCATGTCTTTCTGGGTGGTGGCAGAAGGGCGTCGTCATCTTATTCTGAAGCGGGTAACAGAAGGCCTTGTCGTGTTTTTCTCGAAAAACTGAGTAAAGAGGGCCAGCCATCGTCTTTTTCTAGGCGGGTAACAAAGGCGCTACGTCGTCTTTTTCTGGAGCAGAGTAACAGAGGGCCTTACGTCGTCTTTTTCTATAGGCGGGTAACAGAGGATGCCGTCGTCTTTCTGGTGGGTATGGTGTGGCCGTCTTTTCTAAGTGAGTAAAAGGGCAGCAAATAAATCTTTTTCCTGGGCGGGTAACAGAGGACGCCGTCGTGTTTTTCTGGGCAGGTAAAGGAGGACGCCATCGTCTTTCTGGGCGGGTAACAGAGGCCGCCGTCGTCTTTCTGGGCGGGTAGCAGAAGGGCGAGCGCCATCTTTTTCTGGGCGAATTAATAGAGGGGCGCCGTCATCTTTTTCTGGGCCGAAGGCTGAAGGGCCTCCTCGTCTTTCTGGGTGGTAGCAAGAGATGTCATCAAATCTTTTTCGGCCGGAGTAACAGAAGAACTGCCGTCGTCCTTCCCTTCTAGGCGGAGTAACAGAAAGACGCCGTCATCCTTTTCTGGGCCGGGTAACAGGGGCCTTACGTCTGCGTCTTTTCTGGGCGAGGTGAAGGGCGCGTCGTCTTTCTGGGGCGGGGTAACAGAAAGACGCCGTCGTCCTTTTAGGCGGGTAACAAGTTCCGTTGTCTTTCTGGGCGGGTAACAGAGGCCTTACGTCTCGTCTTTTTTCTAGAGTGGGTAACAGAGGACGCCATCGTCTTTCTGGGCGGGTAGCAGAGACGCCGTCGTCTTTTTCTGGGTGGGTAACAGAGGACGCCATCGTCTTTCTGGGTGGGTAGCAGAGGACGCCGTCGTCTTTTTCTGGAAGTGGTAACAGGGCCTTCGTCGTCTTTTTCTGGGCTTGGAAGTAACGAAGGGCGCTTGCGTCGTCTTTTCTGGAGTGGGTAACAGAGGCGGCGTAAAAGTCTTTTTCTGGGCTTGGAAGTAACGAAGGGCGCTTGTCGTCTTTTTTCTAAGGTGGGTAACAGAGGGCCGCCGTGGAGTCTTTTCTTGGCAGAGTAACAGAGGACGCTATATATGCTTTTTCTGGTGGTAACAGAAAACGCCGTCTTTTCTGAAGGCGGGTAACAGAGGCGCCGTGCGTCCTTTTCTGGAAGCGAGTAACAGAACACCATAAATCTTTTCTCTCGGCCGGGTAACAGAGGGCGCCATAGTCTTTCTGGGGCGGGTAACCAGAAGGAGATATAGATTGTCTTTTCTGGAAGAAGCGGCGTAACAGGAAGCGCCAAATGCGTCTTTCTGAAGCGTAACAAGAGGGCGCTTCGTTGTCTTTTTCTGGAAGCGGAGTAACAGAAGGAACGCCCGCCGTCTTTTTCTGGAGCAGGAATTCTTGAAGGGGCGCCGTCGTCTTTTTCTGGAAGGTAACTAGAGACGCCGTCGTGTTTTTTCTAAGGCAGAGAGTAAAGGAGGGCCTTAACGTCTTTTCTGGGCGGAGTAACAGAGGATGCGTCACGTCTTTCTGGAGTGGAGTAGCGAGAGGGGCGCCATCGTCTTTTATAGGTGGAGTAACAGAGACGCCGTTGTCTTTTTCTGGGCAGGTAACAGAGGACGCCATCGTCTTTTTCTGGGTGGGTAACAGAGGACGCCATCGTCTTTTTCTGGGCGGGTAGCAGAGGACGCCGTCGTCTTTTTCTGGGCGGGTAACAGAGGACGCCGTCGTGTTTTTCTGGGTCGAGTAAAGGAGGCCATGCTTTTTCTGGGCGGGTAACAGAGGACGCCGTCGTCGTCTTTCTGGGCGGGTAGCAGAGACGCCCGTTGTCTTTTTTCTGGAAGCGTAACAGGGCGCCCGTGCGTCTTTCTGAAGTAGCGTAACAGAAAGAGACGCCCGTTAATCTTTTCTGGGCGGGGTAACAGAAGGGCGCCCGCCGTCTTTCTGGGCAGGTTACCCAGAGACCCGTCGTCTTTTCTGGAGGCGGGTAACGGGGGCCTTCGTCACGTGTTTTCTGGGCAGAGTAAGAGAGGGCATAGCGTCTTTTTCTGGGCGGAGTAACAGAAGGATGCGTCGTCTTTCTGGGTAGGTAGAGGGCATGTCGTCTTTTCTGGGCGGCGGAGGTAACAGAAGGGCGCCATCGTCTTTCCTGGGCGAAACAGAGGCATCCTCGATCTTTCTGGGTGGGTAGCAGAGGACGTCGTCGTCTTTTTCTGGGCGGGTAACAGAGGACGCCGTCGTCTTTCTGGGGTAAAGGCGCCATCGTCTTCTGGGCGGAGTAACAGAGGGGACGCCCGTCGTCTTTTTCTGGAGCAGAGTAACAGAAGGCGCCGTCGTCTTTCTGGGCGGAGTAACAGAGATGCGGTAAATCTTTCCTGGGTGGAGGTAGCAGGGCGTATTACGTCTTTCTGGCGGAATAAAGACGCCGTCGTCTTTTTTTCTGGGCGGGTAACAGAAGAACGCGTCGTGTTTTTCTGGAGCGGAAGTAAAGGAGGGCCAGCCATCGTCTTTTTCTGGGGCGGGTAGTAGAGACGCCGTCACGTCTTTTTTCACCAGGCGGAAGTAGCAGAAGAATGGTATGCATCTTTCTGGGCGGGTAACAGAGGACGCCGTCATCTTTTTCTGGGCGGGTAACAGAGGACGCCGTCGTCTTTTTCTGGGTGGGTAGCAGAGGATGTCATCGTCTTTTTCTGGGCGGGTAACAGAGGACGCCGTCGTCCTTTTCTGGAAATGGAACAGAAGGCAAATCATCCTTTTAAGGGGGTAACAGAGGGGCGCCCGTCGTCTTTCTGGGCGGGTAACGAAGACGCCCGTCGTCTTTCTGACGGGTAACAGAAACCGCCCGTCTCGTCCTAGTAATGAAAGGACCCGTTGTCTTTTCTGAAATGGGTAACTGGGGCCGCCGTCGTCTTTAAATTGGGTAACAGAAAAAAGATCTTTCTAAGGCGGAGTAACAGAAGGGGCTAGCCCGTCGTCTTTTTCTGGGTGGGTAACAGAGGACGCCATCGTCTTTCTGGGCGGGTAACAGAGGACGCCGTCGTCTTTTTCTGGGTGGGTAACAGAGGACGCCATCGTCTTTTCTGGGCGGGTAGCAGAGGACGCCGTCGTCTTTTTCTGGGTGGGTAACAGAGGACGCCGTCGTCTTTCTGGGCGGGTAACAGAGGACGCCGTCGTCTTTTTCTGGGTGGGTAACAGAGGGGGCCGTCTCGTCTTTTCTTGGCTTGGTAATGAAGGTAACTGTCGTCTTTTTCTGGGCGGAGTAATAGAGAGGACACCACTCGTCTTTCTAGGTGGGTAGCAAGAGAGGCGCGTGCGATCTTTCCTGGAAATGGGGAACAGAGGACGCGTCGTCGTCCTGATGCTGAGTTCTAGGCTGAAAGCGTCAGGAAACCCAAACAGGAGCTTTGGAGGAGTCACAGGGGGTTTGCGTGTGAGCTTCCTGATGGGGGGGGGGGGGGGGGGTTCAAATTCTGCTTTGCTCTCCATAATTCATGCCCCCTCTCCACTGAGCTGTTATGAAACCTCACTCTCCGCCTCACACACACAACCTCTACTTGGGAGTAAATTTTCCAAATCAGGAGATGGGAGGTGTGGGGGGGCTTTCAGGGAACCCTGATTACCAGGAAAGGCTTTTCCTTTTCTTGGCCTCACATCCACATCCACACACTAATGAGTGGATCAGCTCATTTGTTCCTCCAAAAACATTTACACGCCAGGAGTGTTGATGGAGAGAACGTCAGCAGAGCTCTGTGAGGGAGCCGCCATCTTTCCAGAAAGTATCTGACCCTTCCTCTCCAGACGCCACAGCCGAGCGGGGTTTGGCTCCGTGTGTGCGGGACAGTAGTGTTTCTGCAGTTGCGATAGGATTCCTTCATGTTCTGCTCCAGCGGTACAATGTTGTTCATGCTCTAACCCTCAGATCACATTGATTTTGAATTCATAGTTTCAGCTGAACAAACACTGAAATATTTCAATCTCATCTTTCATGCTGATCTTTGTCTCAGAAGATGAGCAGCCCAAACGTCCGACCTCTGAATGTTCACGGGGTTTGGTCTCCTCCTGCTTGGAGGCGTGACATCCGCCTAGGAGCTGATGGCGTGGAGGATCAGCTGCCTTTAGCTCATCTGCAGTGTGGGTCAGGAGACTCTTCTTCTTCTGGACAACAGTCTACAGATTTTCTATCAGATCAGATTGCTGGTCAGCCAAGCGCGGTGACACCATGGGCCCTGAAGCAGCTTTTGGTAGCTTTGGACCTTGGCGTTCAGAACAGACTTTCACCTGAACAGAGGACTTTGGATCACGGGGGAACACCCTGGTTCAGTTTCTCCACCAAACTCTTCTGTCTCTGGGTCAGGAGTGAAACGGGACATTGGCAGATGGAACGTCCACGCCTCGTATCCGTCAGTGGAGGTTCTGGAAGGTCTGGCTCCACTCCTCACATTCTTGAACCTAAGTTCTCCTGGGGGTGAAGGTTCTCCTGATGGCGCTGCAGCTTTTTCCATCCACTCAATTCTCCGTTCTCGTGCGCCGATGCAGCGCTCTGTGACCTAGCATTGACCTTTAGCGCCCCCCCTTGTAGACGAGTCCTCTGGACATGTGTGGCATCAGTCGTCTTCACCAGGAAGGATCCTGATTCACACTCAAACTTTTACATTGAATTTATTAGACAATATTAAAGTTTGGGCGTTTCTTTATCAAAATGCAGGAAATAAAGGATTTATATTGCAATCTTTGTGTAATCTTTCTGTTCACTTTTTGAAATAAATGACTAAAAGCATTAAACTTGTTCAAAATATTCTTTTGGATCCGTATTTGTATTTATCATTTTATTTACTTATTTTCATGTACTCAAGTATTTTTCTTTCTGCTTCATTTGTGCGTCAGATGAGCTGGAGTCATGACGGAGAAAAAACGTCTTTCTTGGTGGGTTGACATCGGATCGTTTAAAAAAGCGATTACTTCCTGGACGACACACTTTTTACGTCTCATCTTCATCTTTCAGCTGCTCCCTGTAGGGGGCGCCACAGCGATTGGTCTGCACCCCCCTCCCTCGTACCAGGGGGCCATGTTCACTTTTACCCTAGTAGATCTGTGACTCCTACTTTGTAGCTTTAAAGCTACGCATCATGGAAGACCTTTGGTTTATCGTTAGAGTCTGATGAATTGTCCTCACATGAACAAAAACACAGAAAATTCACTATATTTGGAAAAAAGCCAGAATTTGAACAGTAGACTATTTTTTAGTCGGATTCCACAAACAAAAATGGGATTTTCTGTTCAAACTGTTACTCAGTTCCGGAGTAAATATTATTTTGACGTGACCATTCACTGACAGATCAACTGCTGTGTCTTCCTACTTCCCCTGAAGGATAAAATGTTTAAATGACAAAATATTTGTCCCACGAAAACATTAGAAACTCCAACAAAACAGAAGTAAAAATAAAAAGGACACCTGAAAATATACAGGTGAAAGAGATGGATAAAGAAAAAGGAAGAAGTTTGAATCTCTGTGTAAAATCTGATTCTTAGAGCATTGAATCAAATCTGATCAATATCATAATTTTCCAGAACGACAGTCGTTCCAAAATGTTATTAACTAAAGAAAAAACACCAAAAAGAGGAGAAACGTTAAATAAAAAAAAGAAGGAAGGACAGATAGAATAGAAGTAAAGATAGAAACAGATAGAAACACGTGAAAAGGTTAATTGGTGAGATACGGTTATGCGGAGGAGGAACCAGAGAGTTTGCGTGACAGGGAGGGAAAAACAGCAGCAGCCATCCAAACGCTTCAAAATAATAAAATTCCACAAAGATAAGCAAGATTTCCCGCTCGGCCCTGATTCAGCACCTCCTCGGAGCAGAGGCCTCCCCTTAAAGCAGCCGGGAGGAAGGTGAGGGGCCGGCATCCCCCACCCTCACACATCCTCAGCCATGGACACATCGTCTGCTGCAACCGGGAGGCCGCCGCCGCCACTTCACAGCAAAATGTTGCCATCTAGTGTCAGTCAAACGGGAACAAAGCAACTCTCCTCCTGTGCTGTGAAGATGGAGGTTTCTGAACCGGAGGGGGAATCGAACGCCGGTGCGCCGTCTGCCTCAACAGACCGTCTTCTGAAGAGCGCCACTTAAACCAAAAGCTCAATGATCTTTACACAGAACGCCAGTTGGATGTTCCCGTACCAGAGAACGCCACGCCAGAACGGGAACCCATGTATCCACGAGACACGGGTCATTACCAACGCCATCATGTAAAGCACTGAAAAGGTATTTCTGAACGGCCAAAGCTCAAAACATAACCAACCATTTGACGATGGCGTTAGAACAGGTGAAGGTAGCCTCTCCTGTCTGGTCTGCCTCAGATGAAGCCTTCCAGAGGCCCTGATGCGGGTGGAAGCCCCTGGTCTGACCTCAGTCCTGGCTTTGGGTGAGCAGATGGGACACTGGTGTGGACGGTTTCCCCTACAGCCTCTGACTCTCTGGGACAGCTGCCCCAACAACAGGCTGTCCTCCCAAAACCATGTTTCACACAAACACCCAACCGCCCGCCGGCTGGCAGAGGAAGGTTTCTATGGCAAACGCAGACACAGAGGTGGTGAGGAGAAAGCCCGGGGCATGTCTGACGCCGTGTCAGAGGGACGCCTTTCCTCTTTTGAGTTGGTTTTCTGTCATTTCTTCTTCTGCTTGGCTGCTTTTCTCTCGTTTCCTGGATTTTTCAGATGGCGTGGTCTCTCATGGAAGTCGACAGGAAATGGCGTTCTCCACAGCAAACATCTCAAGTAATGAAGCCACCACTGTAACAAATTACATTCAAGGTACCACTGTGATCCACTTTACTGATAACACAGCATGACTGGGTAAATGTCCACGACCCAGATGTGAAAACCAGAGGTATCCCACCCCCAAACTAACCCAGTTTCTATGGTTTTTGGAAGACACGCCATTCATTTAGCCTTTTTAAGAAGCGTCCTGACTCTAGATGATCTTCTTGTGGATGGGGGGTAATCACAGGTATCACATGGTACAGGGTATGGTTGCATTGGCTCCTCCCCTCAGGCAGGACGGGGGTCTAACATTTACCATGGCGTGTCCTCTTCATCGGTTTACCGGGATGAAACTTGAATGACCAACCGTCTGCGTCAGAGCGCACATCGTTACGTTAACGCACGTTGCTTTTACAGAACACAAAACAGGTGTGGCTCATCATTTAAGGTCAGATCATGAGACGTTGGGGTCACGTCGTTGGTCATTTCACTTTAGAGCAGCGTGCTCATCCGGTCCACCGAGCCGATGTAGCCCAGCGTCCAGCGCCGGTCCAGCCTGAAACCATCAGACTGCAGAAGCACTGCTGTGCAGAGACCACTAGTCTGATCATCCATCCCAAAAAGCTTTTTCTGCTTTGTTGGGTCTTAAAGTTACTGAACTATAAGGAAATGCGGCGGATTCCAGCTCAATTCTTGGATTTGAACGTAAACCACACTTAAGACATATATATACAAAAATCTCGCTTTAAAATGATTTTTGCTGAACTAAAGATTCTGTCTGAGCTTTGGAAAAATGACCATTTTATTATCTTGACTTGTTTCCCACCAGTTTCTAATAGAAACAAAGGACGTATTTGTGTTTTTTATCCAAAACCCAGAAAAAATGAATGTTTCTGCAGCCGCTGGCTGTTTGAGAAGACGTCAACAGCACAGAAAGCCTTGACCTACATCTCCAATCCTTCTCAGTTAGCAGTTCCCCTGAAATCACCTCGTCTTCCGTTCTGTCAGTCTCTCCATTCAACAGCCTTCAGCGCCCCCTCCGACCGAAAAAGGCCCGTCCACTGAGGGTGGGACCCAACAATGACCAACCAAAGAGTGAGCGCCATCTGCTTTGAAACAGAGGCAGCTTTGCCGGAGCTCGTGGCCCCGCCCCCTCCAGCCCATCAATAGGCAAATCACTCACTGCCCCAAAGTTGACCAACCTGCCAGAAACATTTTTAATATTCAGCAGCAGGTTTGTCCCTGAAGTCATCTCCCACATGGATGTGTGCGCCCTGGTGAGCCCGGTGACAGCGCTGGCACACTGAAGGAGTTTGAGCCAGACGAGAAATCCAATTACACCGACTCTTTATGAAGTCATGTCTGCAACCCGGGTCAAAAAGTGCAATCCAGATTCACATTTTCCAACATCCAGCCCATGCAGCATCAAACAGACGGAACAATGTGAGCTGACTGCGAAATTCTGAAGCGAGTGTTACCATGAGCACGGCGGAGCGTAAAGCAGTTCGACTTTAAACACGCCGTCCGGCCGTAAAGCAGCACAACTTGACAGACTTTTGGTTTTCTACTGCTGTTTTTGCCACCCCAACAACTACCCCGTCTCAGTGCCTGTGACTGCTTTGCCCCATCTCTGGACCTCCCTGATCTGGCACGACTCCATCACGGCCTTAGTTACCTCGCCTGTTTACCCCTCTCAGCCCCTCACACACATATATACTTTCCCACACATGGGGCACATTTCACACAGTCAGGCGTAGCTACCTCTGCGCCTGAGCCGGAGGAGAGCGGCCGTCACGGAGCGCCGCTAACGGAGACCCCTCTGACCGCAGAGCAGGAACACGGAGCGGAACGTTTGAACGGTTTTACGGCTGCAGTGCAGCTGATGAAGGCAGCGGGGGAGAGAAAGGAAGGATGAGGGCTGGGGGGACGGCGGGGCGAGCATCTACCCACAGAACACTCTCCCACATGTGGTGTCAATTAGGAACAATCTTGTTTTCTTCCAGCCACTGCAAAAGAAAGGAGGCTTTTCTGCATGTGAGCACAGGCCAGCGAGGAAGGAGAAGCCAAGGATCAGAAACAGGACGAGTGCTGGCTTTCTTCCAGTCTTTTCAGGTACGAAGGTCAGATGTCAGCCCGATGCTATAGCAGACGGCTGCACGGCAGACTACGCCTCCTGAGAGACACCGACAGCTCGGATGATTGACACATCTCATTACGAATGTCTGCATCAAACAAGCTCCTCCCCCTAACCCTTTGAAACCTTCGTGGCTGCTGCCGTTGTGCACCCTCTCCCAAATGATCAAGTTTGGACGGTTTTTATTATCCATCTCTTTCAGGATTGGTGTCTCCCAGTCAGTCAGGCAGCACGGCGGAAGCAAGTGAGACACTGTTGACCCAAACGCAACCAAAACGGCTCTGCTTTAACCTCATCAGAGCTGAGCTCATATTTGAGCTGACCTCTGAGTCCCAGAGCCCCAGTTTAGCAGAATGAACCACTGTGGTAATGGAAGCCAAAATGTGACGTCCACAATGTGAACACCGGGTCTTAGAGACCCACCCGATCCGTTTTCAAAGCGCCTTTTAATGAAGATTATGCTGTTTTCAGACAAAAACCTCTGTCCTTCTCTAGGACATAGTTTCTGCAGAGCGGCAGGGGTTCATTTGAAATTCACTTCTGAGTTGTGGGAGAGACTGTTGGTGGGGAGTAAACCAACCCATTATTTACAGTCTCCTGCTAGCTTACAGCCCCTCACACCCCCAGCTAACATTAGCAGTGCAACAATATCAGATCCGTCCATCCGTCCAGTTTTTTATTTTTTTATTTTATTCGTTTATTTAACAGGGACAGTGCACATTAAAAGCATCACTGCAATGCGCCAGAATTAGCCCAAAGGCTATTTTTCATCCGTAGTCCCCGGACAGGTGTTAAAAATTGTCAACCTAAAAACCTAAAAACATAAAAACAGTTCTGATCCAGATTCCAGCTCAGACCAGGAAAACAAAGACGTTCATGGATCTGTTGGTCTGCAGGTGGATGATCAGAAAGGGGCGGAGCTTGGAGCTTGTGGCTCCGCCCTGCCTGTTTCTACTCGTCATGCCTCGTCATTCTCATTGACTGAACACACCTAATCAGCAGCAATCAGTGTGGGGAACCCTGGAGAACAGACATGGTGGATCAGTAGGGCCAAGGTGGCCGACCCTACTTTGACCTCCGACACGTGCTCCTAAACAGAGCTCCCATCAAATGGATGTTTCTGGTTTAAAACGGGAACAGGTCACCGCTGTCACCAGATCAGATCTCCAAAAAGTAAGCGTAGATCTGCGACAGACAAGTGAGACCTTCAGTCCAGCAAACCAACAGGCCCTCCTCCAATCCTGTCAAACATCACCTGCCTCATAAATGAAGCCAACAGGTCTAACGAGATGAATGCGACTCCTGCACTCATTCATGTTTCCAGCGCCATCAATAGATTTGTTCTTCCCTGATGGTGGGGCCAATTTCCAAGATGCCAGTGCCAAGAGTCATTAGGCTCAAAATGTGAATGAGCGCTTCATGAAGCATGAGACAACATTTTCACACAGTGATAGGCCGGCACAAAGTCCAGACCCTCACTGTCCTGGGAATCTATGGAATGTGCTGGAAAAGCCTTCACGAAGCAGGCCCACTCTGCCTTCACAAACACAAGAACTGTGGCATTGCATAAGCCCATCAGAGGCGTGCCGATGCAGCTGAGGGCGCCATCAACGCCGATCTACACCTTTCTACTTCCTGTCCTAACCATAGCTGCACATAACCCAACGAAAAAAGGAAATGTGAAAAACCTGCACACCCACTACGGAGCAGCTCTGTTTGATTAAAACTCATCCCCGTCGTGAGTCAGTGAGCAGATCCCAGAAACACCACACAACCAAACGCAAAACAACTGCAACAAACTGTTGAAACAACTCAAGGGGTCCTTTCACAAGCAAAACCCTGAAGTCTAACAGACAACTGCTCTAAGGTTAAGAAGAAGGCGATCAAGACTTCATTTGAACAATTGATGTCCTTTTGTTTGTTTTAAACCATAGTCACCTAGAGGGGCGTCATGAAAATGGAACGAACCATTGGTATGCGTGTGGTAGGTGTATCACAAAGTATTGGTAAGGCTGATGGAAGTCACAGATGTTTGATGCTTTCAAAAAAGTGTAACCCAAACAGACGGAGCCGCAGACTTCCATCTCTGCAGAAGTCTAGTCCACACTTTAGACCCCTACGGTGAACAGTGGGATCAAACTGAAGATTTCTTCATGTGAAGAACATTAGCTGATGAAAGTAACACTGCAGTGTCCAGAATGTTAACCGACTTAACTAAGTAGATTACAGGAAAGTACAGGATAGTAACCTGTACCTCTACCTGTACTTTTCTGTAATTTATTAAGTACATGTGGTTGAATGTAGTATAACTGTAAAAGCATTGAGACAGAGATGTTAGTGTTGTTCCTAAAGGATCTGAGAGTCTGAATATGTGTTGTTAATCTTCTCACCAGCTGAACATAAGCTACTTTGTAGTCTGGCTTCTTGACCTTCTGGTTCAGGTGGTTCCTCTTCTTGTTGGATCCTGGAAAGAAAGGGAAAAAGGTTTATAGCAGAAGGGAAAGAGGAGGGCTCAACCACGAAACACTGGAAATTCCAGCAGCTGTGTCATCTTTTAATGAATCAATAGTAGCTAATATTAATTATGGATTCATCTGCTTTTCCAGACGCTCAAAGTTCTTCCAATGTGTCCATCATTCATTCATACTTGGTGATGGTACCTAATGGTGCAGCCACAGCTGCCCCGGATCAGACTGATGGGGGCGTGGCTGTACGCCATCACCGGGACATTCAGACGCATTCACACACTGGAGGCAGGAGGGTGAAGTGTCTTGCCCAAGGACACTGACTGTTGGCTGGGGGGAGTGGGGATCAAACCCACGACCCTTCATCATTGGCCGACCTGCTCAACCGCTTGAGCCACTGCCGCCCAACAGCAGTCCATCTGAGCTCCATTTAGCTTGTAAAAAGAATTTCGTAGGTTTCTCCAGTGAAACAAAGACTGTCGTGTTTTTTACAAATTATTTTCCAGTTTGTCTCCAGTTTGCTTCCTCCAAATCGCCAAGCTCTGGAGCAGACCAAGTAGCTCTGGTCCAGCTCTAAATCTGAGTCTGGAATCACCTGGAAGTTCCCATCAGTGTTAGGAAAGGCTGGGAATTCCTGAGGATACAACACCACACCTGACAGGTGAGTCCATAAAAAAACCTTGAAGAAGACCTGTTGGCTGGGAGGAAAAAGGTTTTTCTAACAGAAGGAGAAGGTGAAACTACTGGGGGCCGAATAATGAGCGGTCCTGGGACCATCAGACAATCCGTGTGGTCTCTAAAATGGGTCAAAGCTGTCTGGTTAACAAAAGAAGTTCAAATGCATTTCCCAAAGCAGATCATTTTACCCAGGATTCAGAGTCGCATTGGGATGAGGGTTCACATCTTTTTCAGAGTTTGACAACCCGAAGGAAACTGACTTTAGGACAAACGTACTAAAATATGCAGGAACTGGATTTCAGAGAAGAGCAGTTGGTTTTACATAACCATGAATTTGATTAGAGTGTTCTCATAACAGAAGCACCATCCAGGTTCTACAGATGCTGCCTTTCAGTTGAAACCAACAGAGTTTAGCTCTGATACTCGATGCCTGACGATGACAGAAAGCTCAACTCATTAGAGTCAATGTTTACGTTTCTGCAGGGATGGAATGACCCACCGAACATAAAGCAGGTAATGACTCTTGGAACTGTCTAAAAACTATGACAGTAAATGAACGTTCAAATGAGTAATGGGATGTATCAACTTAAAATCTACTATTTTGAACTGACTGACAATTATTTGGTCATTTTACTTGTTTATATATTTTTGTTTAATGTATACCAACTTGTTCTTTTATAAAGTAGGAGTGCAGGAAGAATAGCTACCACTAGAGCTGCACAAAATGAGGAAAACCCGCGATTTGCAATATTAATGATGAATATTGTGACGACGATATAACCTGCAAAACATGAAGAAATAGCAAAACAACCAAAAACATTATTTCCATTTCACTGCAACAGTTTAAATAAGGGTCAACGTAACTTAAATTATACTCCAAATGACCCTCGCCTTCATAGGTGGTGAACATCTTACATAAAAGATCTCCGTCCGATTGATCAACAACCTGAAGGCGCCATCTGATTGGTCAAAGGCATAAATGGATTTATTTGGTTTGTTAAATACTTCGAGCTGCCATGAGATTGTTTTAGAACATTTAAGGAAACCACTTTTGGGATATGCTTATTGCACAGCTCGATTTTGCGATAACGATAAATTAGGTTTGTGCCGATGGACGATATCATCGTCCATCGTGATGGGTGACTGACATCCCGATGGAGAGACCACCATCGTGATGCCACGCCCCCGCCACGTTGCGAGTCGACGCCATAAGCCGCGGTTACATGTACAAAATATCGTGATGGGATCAATGGTCGGATTATAATCCAACCGTGTTCATGGGCCCAGAAAAATATTTTCAGAATATAAAAACGTTCACTAAGGTCACAATTTCGGTCGGAATAAATCATTCGCACATGCGCAGTAGGGTTTGAAAACCGGAAGAGGATACAACTTCCGCCGAGCGGCTTTTTTTTCCAAACTTTATTGAATGTATCAATTCAATACAAAACGATAACAGCGCCTAGCGGCTATATACGTTGACATGTCAGCTCGGTAAAATACGAGATGATCTTCTAAACGTGCTTTTAATAATGTTACGGTTATTATGAAACACCTGTTCGCTCATCATTTGAATTTTAATCCGTGTGGTCAGTGCATTTTTTTTTTTTTTTTTATTTTTTTTTTTATAACTTTATTTTCAGAAATTTTATGTTACAAACTTAAACACACGAACCTGCACAGTAACCCTCCCACCCCACCCCAAAACATAATAAAAAAAAATAATAATGAATAACTTTAGAAAAACATTTAAAAAAAAAAAAACATTAAAAAAAAAGGAAAGAAAAGTGTACATCCATGACAGAAATTTTCAAATGTTTTTCTCTATTCTATCTGTAGAAACACAAGTACCCATGCATATTTAAACACTTATAGACCCATACAGACACACACACTTATGTATGTATACCTCTACATTTTCACGTTTAGGTTATTAGGCTAAAACATGCAAAGAGGCTTCAGCTTAGACTCACATTTTTAACATAATTTGTAAAGGGTGTCCAAATTTCCATAAACTTTTCACAGCTGTTCTCCCTGCTGTATCTCAATTTTTCCAGTTGCAACACAGAGAGCATTTCTCTAATCCAGCCATTAAACGAAGGAGGTTTATCTGATTTCCACTGGAAGAGGATAGTCCTACGGGCAATTGTTGTTGCAAAGGCAACTGCCCTCCCTTTGAATTTAGAGATTTTTACCTCAGGGGGCAAAACCCCAAAAACAGCAGTGAGTGGAGAGGATGGAACCTTTGTCTCACAAATCAGTGAAAGGACCTCAAAAATATTTGTCCAGAAACTCCTCAGTGAGATACAGTTCCAGAACATATGTCCTAGAGAGGCTGGACTTTGTTTACATCTTAGACATGAAGGACTGACATCGGGGTAGATCCTAGAAAGTCTTTCATTTGAATAATGAAGAC
Organism: Oryzias sinensis; assembly: GCA_037389245.1. Classification (NCBI taxonomy): domain Eukaryota; kingdom Metazoa; phylum Chordata; class Actinopteri; order Beloniformes; family Adrianichthyidae; genus Oryzias; species Oryzias sinensis. The sequence goes on from CM074504.1 coordinate 26,353,336, forward strand.
GGTGTAACACTTTGAATTGAATAAGACGGTGTCTAATACAAATAGAACAGGTGTGGATCTGTTCCAAGCAGAGTTGCCACGATGTTTCTGAAAATGTAACCTCAAGATCTTTTTCCCATGCCAGCCTGGTCTTGTTCAATGAAAGTGGTTTGATACCCTGGATCTTGTTGTAAATTTTAGATATGTTGCCCTTTGTATGAGGGTTTAAAGCAAGGAAGTCGTCCATGGTGTCAATGTGGCAGGCTTCTGAGGGATCAAAGTATTTATTAATAAAACTTCTGAGTTGGAGGAATCTGAAAAAGTGTGATCTGGGAATATTGTATTTTTCATGTAGTGATTCAAAGGACATTAGATTTCTTTTGGAAAAAAGGTCCTTCAAAAATACCAGCCCATTTTTGTGCCACATCTGGAATGCACCATCGATATGGGACGGTGGAAAAAGTGGATTATTAACTATGGGAGAAAAAGAAGAAAGACGAGTAAAGCTAAAGTGTTTTCTAAACTGAAACCAGATTTTTAGGGAATGTTTTAAAACTGGATTAAGAATCTGGGGATGTGAAATTATAGGGATTGGAGAACTCACAATTGAAACCAGACCAACTGTTGACATGCTATTTACCTCCATTTTAGCCCAGGCTGGACCCTGGCTACTACCCCATGTGGAAATCCAATGTGGTATCTTACTAATGTTTGCCGCCCAGTAGTAAGATATAAAATTAGGTAAGCCCAGACCTCCGGCAGATGTTGGTATTTCCAGAAACATCTTTTTCATTCTTGGAACTTTTCTGCACCATATGAAAGATGAGATCATATTATCTATTTCTCTAAACATTGTCTTTGGTAAAAAGAAAGGGATCATTTGGAAAAAATATAAAAAACGGGGGAGGACAGACATTTTTATTATATTTACTCTCCCGGCTAAAGACATAGGTAATGAAGACCATCTTGTCAGATCTTCCTTGATTTGTTCTGACAAAATCTTTAAGTTGAGGAGATAGAGGTCTTTGTAATTGTGTGTAATTTTAACACCAAGATAAGTAAATTCTTTAACTCTTTTAAAAGGAAAGGGGGTATAATCTATTGCTTCTGCCAATTCATTGATTGGAAAGAGATTACTTTTGGAGAAATTTATAGTGTAACCAGATATTTTACTATATGAGTTTAGTATGTTAAAAAATGCTGGGATTGATTGCTTGGGGTTAGATAAATATACTAAAAGATCATCTGCATACAAGGAGACTTTATGAATTTCATTATGTCTGAGGACTCCACTGATCCTGTCATCCATTCGTAGGGCAATGACCAGAGGTTCTATGACCAAATTAAAAAGAAATGGTGATAAACAGCAGCCCTGTCTTGTTCCACGATACAGCTGGAAATAGTCAGACGATGTAGAATTAGTATATACTGAAGCCATGGGTGTAGAATAAATTGTTTTTATCCAGGAAATTACATTATGACCAAATCCAAACTTCTCTAGAGTGGCGAATAAAAATTCCCATTCTACCCGATCAAATGCTTTATCTGCATCTAGAGAGATGACAACTTCTGGCTGGTGCACGGAATGGGAAGTGTGCAGTACATTCAGCAGCCGACGCATATTATAGAATGATTGTCTACCGGGTATAAAGCCTGATTGATCTGGATTTATTATTTTAGGGATTACCGATTCAAAGCGACGAGCTAATACTTTAGTAAAAATTTTATAATCGCAGCACAGTAGACTGATAGGCCGGTACGAGCTACACTCACATGGATCCTTTCCTTTTTTGGGAAGAACAGTGATAATTGCCTGGTTCATAGTTTGTGGCAATTTTTTAACAGTGTGGATTTCCTCAAAGAGCTTACATAGAAAAGGGGACAATTTAGAGGAAAATGTTTTGTAAAACTCTGCTGGTAGCCCATCTGGGCCAGGTGTCTTCCCGTTTTGCATAGATTGTATTGCTTGTGCAATCTCTTCAACTGAAAATTTAGAGTCCAATCTGGCTCTGTCCTCAGGGCTAATCTGTGGGATTATAAGAGGGTCAAAAAAAGTTTGGATCTCGGAGGGGTAAGCAGAAACTTGGGAAGTATAAAGGCTTGAGTAGAATTTTTTAAACTGGTTATTTATGATCATGGGCTGATTGGACCTTTGTCCCTGTCCCGTATCGATCTCACTTATAGTGCGGCTTGCAGAGGATTGTCTAAGTTGATGGGATAGTAGTCGGCCAACCTTATCACTATGCTCATAATAGGTTTGTTTTGTTTTAAGTAGTAACCTCTCAGTTTGTTCAACAGAAATATTATTAAACTCTGCCTGTAGTAGTAGTCTATCTTTATATAAACGGGGACTTGGGGAATTGGCGTACTTCTGGTCTACTACTTTAATTTGTTGGGACAAATCGGCAAGGCGGCGACCGTGCTCTTTTTTCTTATGAGCTGCAAAAGAGATAATTTGTCCCCTGAGATAAGCTTTCAGTGCCTCCCAGATAGTAGTAACAGACATTCCAGGTGTGGTATTAGTTTGAAGGAAAAAATCAATTTGGTCTGATATGTATCTTTGGAAGGGTTTATGAGACAATAACATTGGATCCAAACGCCATGTGCGTCGAAATACTATATTTTCTGGGAAGGTTAGGTCAAACTGAACAGGGGAGTGATCAGAGATCACTATACTATGATATTGACTATTAGTTATTAAAGAAAGGAACTTTTGGTCAATTAGAAAGAAGTCTATTCTAGAATATGACTGGTGGACAGGCGAAAAGAATGAATATTGTCGGGTAGTTTTATTGTTTTGTCTCCAGGGATCAAATAGTTTGTAGGAATCCATAAAAGATATGATTGAGTTTGCAGATTTGGATAATTTAGGTGGAAACCTTGGATTGGATCTGTCAACCTCTGGCTTCAAAACAAGATTAAAATCTCCACCTAGTATTAAATGGTGTGTGTTTGTCACAGGGAGGCTAGTGAAAAAATTTATAAAAAACTGTGGATCATCCCAGTTTGGGCCATAAACGTTAGCTAGGATCACCTCCATCCCAAACAATTTCCCCTCAACTATGACATATCTACCTTTGGTGTCAGATACAGTTTTTGTCTGTGTAAACGGCACACCGTTTCTGATTAGTATGGCTGTACCTCTAGACCGATTTTCATATTTAGAATGGTAGGTTTGACCTATCCAGCCTTGTTTTAATTTTGAATGTTCGTTTAAGTGTAAATGGGTTTCCTGCAGAAATATGATGTCTGGTTTGAAAGTTTTCAGGTGAGAAAAAACTCTACTGCGTTTAATAGGATGCTGTAAACCCTTTACATTCCAGCTAATAAAACGAGTTGGGTCTGAGGAACCTAATTTAGGTTTACTCATAAAGCAATAAACAAGGAGAGAGATGTGTCTGACATGGAGTACAAAGTAAAAAAAAATAAAAAGACAAAAATAGATAAAAAAGAAGCAATAAAAGTGTAAAGTAAAAAACAGTAATGTAAGATCCCCAAATGAGTGCCGATCTCCCCAGAACAAAAAGAACAAAGTAGTGGAGATCGCATCCCCATTCCCACTAAACGGAAAGTTTGCACTAAAGTGCTCAGGGTGCACTAGCTCACCTGCTAAGCGGAGCAGAACAATAAAATTCCACCCAAATAAACAAAAATTTAAGTGGATAGTAAAAAGGCACACATAAAGATGCAACCAAAGCCTGCAAAAAAAAAAAAATGTTCGAACCTATTTACCTGATAAAGCCTCTAAACCAAGATAAATATATACGTGTCAATATAAACACAAGCATGAGCATAATTCCTTTTTCAAACTCACATAATGACACAGAACGTAGTGTAAAGCTATGGGGAAAAGAGTATATGCTCGAACATTTGAACAGAGTTGCGCTTGTTTTAAACAACTTGAATTTAGTTCAATGCTGCACAGTCTAATACTCTTCAAATGCAAATGTTGCCTTCTTTATCACCTGCTCAGTGTTGTTTGATATTTTGAGTGATGTACTTTTGGGCTTCTTCTGGTGAGGAGAAGGTTTTTTCCTCGCCTTTGTAGGTGATTCTGAGCCGGGCTGGGAAGAGGATCCCAAACCGCACGCCCTCCACCCCACGAAGCTGCCTCCTCACGTCATTGAACGCCGCGCGGTCTTTTGCGGTTTTTGCAGTGTAGTCTGGAAAAACTGAAATAGTCATACCATCCATTTTGATCCGCTGTTTTTCCCGTGCGAGGCGAAGGATGTTTGCACAATCCTGGAAGTAATGACAGCGGGCCACGATGACGCGCGGCGGCTTCCCCCGCCCCGGAGCCGGGAAGAGAGCGCGATGCGCCCGGTCCAGCCGTGGCGCCTCTTTCAAACTGAAAGCCTGTTGAAGCAGCGCTGCAATGGAAGCTGTAGAGCAGATCTTGTCCTCCGGTACGCCCACCAGTCGAATGTTGTTTCTCCGGGATCTTGCCTCTAGATCCTCACATTTGTTTTGGAGATTTCCAACGATGGCGTTGAGGCGGTGCACGTCGTTCTGCAGCAGTGTAACATCGTCTGTGCAGGTGGAGAGGCTCTCCTCCATCCCCCTCACCGTGGCGGTGAGCGACGTCAGCTCTGATGTTACGGATTCTCTGTACTCCCGTATTTCAGATCTGACCGCGTTAATGTCCGCTCTCACAGATGCCAACTCGCTTCCCAAAACATTCCGGACTTCTGTTTTAAGAGTGTCCACCAGGTCTTTCCAAAGGGATGACAGAATATCCTGCTTAATAACTTCGGTGTGGGCTGCTAAGCTAGCCGCAGCTAGTTCCTCCTCACCTGCGGGGTCTTTGCTAGTGGGGGCTGCAGGCTGGGTCGGTGTGGCGGGCCTCACCTGTAAAAGAGTTGTCTGCTTTCCTCTCGTTGGTTTTCCAGACATTTTAAGTATTTATTTTGTGTCACCGCAACTTTAAACAAAGTCCAGGCTAGAATTTACTCCACAATCGTGCCAAGAATTATACTTTAAGGCAATTATTCCGCTCCGCTCCGCCAAACACGTCTCACTCCATGCTCTGTCAAGCCACCCTGTTCGTGGTCAGTGCATTTTCTGAACGAAGTCAGGATTAGCAGTATGCTAACACGGGCTAACAACATTAGATTAGCTTTGGGTGGCGCTGCATCCTGTGAATAACATCAGCCTTTATTTAGTCGGGACACGACTGGAAACACAAATCCACGTGATTGTTTGAATGTTTTCGAAGGACTGAGCGACATTTCTGCTTTGAAGCTCAAACCGCTGTGTGTGCTGACGATCCGAGCTGTGCTCAGACACACGTTTAGACCCGGTTCTGAGTTCGGTAGCTAGTAGTACCCCTAGAGCTGCGGGACGGATCGCAGTCTTAAATCTCCCACACATACCGCTCATGTACCCCCCCCCCCTTCCCATCAAACACAAACCTGTAAATCCGCGCTCCGCCGGTCTGCTTCGCTAGTTAAGTGGGGGAGTGGACTACTTCTTTTCTATTTTGTTTGTTACTTTTTTTGTTAAAGTCACTTCCCTCAGTTTATAGTGGATCATCGCGGATTAGTCATTAGTTGGGAAATAAAATAAAATAAAAGTAAAATAACGAATAGCAGTTATATAAGAACGAAAAATGTAAAAACACCCCCCCCCCCCGACTATGATATCGTCCATCCCGATGGTTGACTGCATACATCGTCAACGGCCAATTTAAGGGACATCGCCCAACCCTACGATAAATTAGCGATTTCTTGTGCAGGCCTAGCTACCACGCTGTTGGAATGAGGATTCCTGACGAATGAAAACCCTCATCTCCTCCTCCAACAAGCAGCAATGGAACTGAACGACGTTTTCAGGTCATTTGATCACAAACACGATCAAATCAAATGAATCGGTGAATTCTGGTCAAAGGTTACTGGACGCTCCTCGTTTGCAGTGCAGGGAGATGATCAGCTGGAGGTGTTGGCTGAAGACAGGAGACCTCATGCTGAGAGCGTTTGTGTGAAGACGCCATTTACAAAAGCATCTGACGCACTTTAGTCTAAGGTTGAATCCAATCAATAAAAGTAGTAAAAGGACATTAAACCTGTGCCTGAGACCCTTCGCTAAACAGAAGGTTGCTGGTCAACTCAACAGGAGCTGAGTATCTGTCGTTTCTATGGAAACGGTTTATGACATAAAAAACAAGGGAAACATTCCACTATAATTACTCATTCATAGGTTTATGTATGGATGTGTGTGTGTGTGTGTGTGTGTGGAACACAAAGCAAGCAATCACCACCCAGACAGTCGGCAGCACAGGGAAAGCCCTAGGTGAGGTTGTTAAACCCCCGTTCACACCACCGAGGGTAAGTGAAGCCCCAGTGTGGGTGGTAGACAGGAGTAACCCACGGTGTGTGTAAAGGTTGGGTGTGTGTGTTGCTAAGGAAATCCATAGGGGAACACCACAACCTGACAAAGAACAAAGTGAGACCATGACAGGTCAAAAAACCCTTCTGTCACACACACGCTCACACGCGCACGCACGCACCCACCCACCCACCCACCCACCCACACACACACACACACACACACACAGACAGACACACACCCACACACACACTCCTCCCCTGCACAGCTCCTATCATAACACATACTGGCACACAGGAAAACTTTCTCCAACTTTCAGATTGCGGTCTGGCAGCCAGCTATCACATTACAAATCCCAGGCTCCAGAGGTAACCATGGCAACACCTTTCAAAATAACACCACCGCACAAGGAGGTACAAGGAGTTGTTTGAGCCCCTCACGCACCCCAGCCTGCTGCTGTTTTTCAAACAGCCAATGGAGCAAAAGCCGACACAGAAAGGAACGCCTCCTCTGACGCTTGTCGGGATAACCTGGGGCCCTGGCTGGCTCCGCCTCTTTTTTCTACTGTGTTCTCCTAATGCTCTCAGCTTTGCCTAAACTCACCTCAGTGAGTCCTTCTGGTCCTTTCAGCAGAGAAACACAAGTTGGGATCTCTGCATCTTCACAAAAATCTCATCATCTTGGATTTTACAATTAGCTTACAAGTCCTAAAAATCATAGCAAAACTGTAGATTACTTAAGTAATTTGTTTCCTTATTTCCAATTCAAAGAGGACTTTTATTTTAACAAACAACTCAGAGTCTGAGTGCAGATCAACAGCTTCAGAGCACTACCCCTAAAGATGCCAGAGAATAAATACAAAATGGTTGGTAGCGAGGAGAAAGGTGCATCTTCAGGCGGCTCAAGGTCAGATTCAAAGATTCTATATCGTCATCTGAAACTAAGTTTGTGACTGTTGTCCTGGAACAGAAATTACAGAGCAAATAAGATAAGATATGGTACATAAGATGGGAGCTATGTGGGAAGACAGCAGTCCCAGATGTTCAGCAGAAAGACATTTAGGCTGAGACGACCAGGTCCAGCCTCCAAAGACCTTCATGTCCATGTCCACCCCACGCACCATAAGAAAAGGTCAAATATCATTATCTGGGTACTAAGGATACCAGTGTCAAAGTTGGCGTTACCTAAATAACTACAGATGTCACTACGGAGGTTTAAATGACCGCCTCATTGATCCGTTCATTTTGAACACCAACCACAGAACACCAACAGTGACTTCCAACATCCCCCTCATCCTGTGCGGGTTCTCTTTTCACAAGTCCAACCAGAATCTCACCGCCACGTTAAAAACCAACCGACAGTGATTGGTCCGAGTCGAAGTCATCGTATCCATGGCAACAACAGCTGCCAAACTGGAGTGAGCTCTTTGCAGTCCCCACCTCTACTTCTTGAACGCAGCGTTTCCATTGACTAGGAAACTGCACAAATTGGCTTTAGGATAATAAGTTCGCCTCATAAAAACACTTCAATTAAAAAAAAAAAACTCTTTGATCAAAAAAAAGTTTTTGTGCTTGGAAAAAGTGGTTTATGAGGCGAAATAGACATATTTCGCAAAACTGCAATGAAAACACTTTTTTTCGAGTTAAATGAGTCACATGACCAACAACTCTGCACTGATAGACAGTTTGCATCCTTTTTGGGGCTGCAGGGTTTTACTGAGGCCTTTCATTGCTCAGTTAAAACCTTGTATAACTTGCGATAAAGAAAGGAAAATATCTTTAAAAAAAATTAGGATTAGAAAGAAGATGTTAAGAAGAAGGTATCAGAGCAAGAATGACCAATAAAATGAGTAATAACTGTCCATTTGTCAATGGAAGTCTGTGGGATTTTGTCTTCTTGAAACAGCAGGTACTTCTGTTTGGGAACACGAGAGGGGAGGAGTGGAGCTGTCCATTGTTTGTACAGTCTATGGTCTGAACATGGCAGTGCACTGGTTGGTTGTGTATTACGTGTATTCAGTCTCCATTTGTACTGTTTGGTTTCTACTCTGTCATTTGTGCTCATCATTTCTTGAAAACGAGACGTTCCATCTCTAGGGGTTGATCCTCCCACTTCAGTTCAAATATGTAAATAAATAAATGAATGTAGTACACTACTGTTTTGACTAGATAAGAGCAACACAGGTGTTAAAGTTGTAAAAAAAAAAAGGAAAAGTTTGACATGTAAAGAAAAGCAGAGTTATGTCACGTGGTCCGCTTGTACAAACTCACCAAACTGTATCCTGGTGCGAACTACTCCAACAGGGACATTGTAGATCTTCTCCAAGTAGTTCTTCACATCATATTTTGTCATTCTGTTCAAGAAAAAGAAAAGGGAGGTGTAAGATCATGAATTACCCTAAAATACAAACGTAACAATGAAGCTTGATAAATATCTGTTTGTCCTGTAACACCATATCCACTATACTGACATCTATGCATCCAAACGGCATTCCCATAATCTCTAAAGAATTCAATATTTACAGTAAAAAGACAGGAGAGCGGTGTGCAAACCCATATTCAGCTCTCATTCTATGGACCATAAAGCAGAGACCGGAGAAATCTGAGTGTTCATCCTATTAGCCGTCTGCAAGTATTGATCGTGCCCGGTGAAACTCTACACAGGAAGTGAACAAAGCACCACCAGCGGGTCAGCCTCGCCAAGGGTAGCCCTCTGGGTAACATGTGGAACAGATTCCTCTGCCCAGTGGAGGAAAGGCTTTTAACTGATAATCAATCAGGCTAATTGGATTAGCCTGATAGAAAGCACTTCTCAAATGAGTCAGACAAAGTGCTTGATAGCAATTCTGTGGTCTGTCAAAATTGCCTTGCGTGTGGTGTCTTCTATCGCCTCATATGTTTCCTTGACAAACATGCAAGCAGCCCTACACCGTAGACGGTTGCATATCAGACGGACACCTGCCTGCGGGCGCTCCGTCACCGTGAACAGGGAAATATCTTTCCATGCTGTACAAACTATTATTCTGTCCTTTAGTACAGGGTCAGCTGGGGTCAAGCTCACAGTCCAAACGGGAACTGTTGTACTTCACATACTGATAAAGTAAGTTTGGAAATGCAGCAGTGGGATGTTTTCAAAAACGAATAATGGTTCTGGACAGGAACCCTTACCGTAACCACATGATCCGAACTTCTGCAAGCCTGGTCTATGGTCCAGGGCAGGAAAAATATAGACTAGAAGCTACTACTGATGTTCAGTGACCATAGTAAAAATCCCCCAGAATGCATCAGAGCATTAAAGACCACACTAAAACAGGTTGAACTGGTCCAATCAAAGCCTAGATGTCTGGGATCAGTGGCATACTAGGAAAGCCCAACCAACTGTGTGATACTCAGTGAAGGGCCAAACTGATACAGACTGTAAATTCTGTGGTCCTGAAATAAGCCGCAAAGGAAAACTACATGTCAACATTATGAATCAATATTGAAGAAATGTAAGCAACATAAGAAATGTGTAAAAAAAAAAAAAAGGCCAGGTAAATGTCAGATCAGCACAGATCAACCAGCCGTGGAGGACAGATATTGAACTTTGATTAAGAAAACAGTATAAACTGCACCAATCTGTCTGTTCCTTCCAACTATTTTCATATATGCTCTCCATAAAGGCTTTGAAAAAAGCTTCAATTTAGTCTGACCAAAGGGGACAGAAATGATGATGACCACGGTCACCTGGAAGATCATTGGCCTAAAACCAATAAAGAATGTATAAACCAATAGTAAAACAGTCTTTATTTTTAATAGAACCCTGGCACAGAAACACAAAGCAGAGTGCTATCATCCACTTTTCTGATCTCAAGAGCTCAGAAAAGTAGATTAATCTCTGGTTATTCTTTTAGGCAGACCAGTTCCTCCCACAATAATGAGGTCTAGTAAAAATCAAGCCTGGCCAGCCTTTACTGAGACAGTAGTCCTTTACTGTCTGAGCTTAAACTGATAGTTTGCTTTAACTCTAAAGGGTTTTCGAAAGGCGTTCGGAGCCCATAATGACACAAAGATTTGTGGCTTGGTGTGGTATATTGTATGGAAGCGATTGTGTAGCGTAATTAAAAATAAAAGTCAATACCAGAAATTCTTTTTCATTTTCAAAATGAAGCTGCATTTTTTGAATCAAAATTAAAATGTAAAAGCAATCCACCAAAATGCTTTTTCTTCTTCAACTCTGCTTATTCTGTCAATTAAAATGATAAAGATGGTATTTGACATTTCATTTTCAAAACATTCTCTGGTAAATGTGTAGCATAATTCATTTAGAAATGTCCAATTTGACAATTAAAATGGATTCACAAAAATGCTTTTTCCTTTTCAAAATTTAACTGCATCAAATGACTCAAAATTAAAATGAAATGTCGGTCCTTTAAATTGCTTTTTCATTTTCTTCTTTAACATCACTCATTCTGACAGAATTAAAGTGAAAATGCAAAGAGGGGATTGCATTTGCGTTTTCACATCCACCCCGTAAAATCTGTAGAAATATTTAATCCCAGTCATCGTTTCCACGGGGGAGGCGGGCCGATGACATCAGTGCTCACTGTTCTTCTGCGCACTTTGCCCTCCCGGCAGTGTTGTTAGATTGGGCAGTTTTGGTTCTCTCTCTCTCTCTCTATATATATATATATATATATATATATATATATATATATATATATATATATATATATATATATGTGTATATATATATATATACACACACATATATGTTTGTAAATATATTACCGGACTGTGTGGCTGTTGGAATTCTGCGAAACTTCTATGTACTGGAGCTCTGTGAATGCAGCAGAGGTGGGAGGAGCTACCAGCTAATGTTTTAGCTGATCGCTATGATGAAGGGTTCAGTTACCAAGCATCTCACTTACAATGCATGGTAGACACGGAGAATGTGGAGAGATCAGGTTTAGTTGTTTTAAAGAGTTCTACATGGTAATCATGTTTCTGTGTTCGAGTTCATCCCAGAGATTCTCCCAGAGAGTCTAACTGGATCTATGATAAAGGGTCAGTGGCCATTGATGTTGTGGTCAAAGACATTCTTGGAGCAGAATTCCAGAAAACTGTGCATAACGTAGTCTTTTCTACCTTCATTAGAGTCCAAAACACGTTACACACCACTCCCACACAGATGGCATTGGAGGATCCATGCATGGTACTAACCGGTTCAGTGTCTAACCGAAGGACACATCAACACAAAGAAACTACTGTTTCACAATTTAAAGATGAGGGGATTAACGGTCTCTGGGATTTGCTGCGTAATTAGTTTTTCTGATTTCTAACTACATTTTTGTTTCTTTGTTAATAATCTGCACTTTGACTAATAAAGTATAAATAACTAAATAGAAGTCAGAAACCTGATTATGGGCAACTATGTAAAAAAAGGTAAACCATAACTTTTCGCGGCAAATAATCTTAAACCCTTATGACCAATCTTGAGGAATGGATTCCACCATTATGTACTGTGGCGTAGTAGCACAAATATGATCATGATTATAAGTAATTATAAATTTGAAAGACAAATTTTTTCATGTATTTTCATGTATTTTCTTATTACCACCAGGACAGGCAGAGCAGGAAGTTCCTGGTCTGGGGTTCACCGCTCTACCACGGCTGCACCACTTTCAAATAGTTTTTGTACCTTTCATTTGGTTTTAAACTGTTTTTTTGTCCCTCTTGAATTCAGAAGCTAACTGTGGGCCTAACACGCTGCTGTGGCTGGTGGTTAAAATAACCCAAAGTCTGGCTCTGCTATGGGTTTCAATGGGAATAACAAGCAAAAGCTAATAATGCAAAGCCTAAGCAGAAGAAACGAAGGGTGTGAATAAAAGGAAAGCTTCAGTTCCTTCATGGCCCAAAAGAACTGCTTGCATGATTTACTGGATGATCCAGCTCACTAGTTTTCTTCTGTCAAACCAAGATCTGTTTCCAAAGACGTGACAGCAGACGGTCAACAGATCTGCAGCCATCTCTCACAGAGCCGCTGCCTTGCTGCGAGGACGAGGCAGACGTGAAGCAGAGCGGAGTGACCCGGCTGCTGGAGATCATAAGACCAGCACAGAACCATTAGTCAAGGAGGAAGGTTTTAGAAAGGTGGGACAGGCCGCTGGAAGAGAGGAAGGGGTTTAAGGAAATGTCAGGTCTCCTGTGGATCATTAGCAGAGGGTTCAGTGATCCTGATTAATGAGGAGAGCATTTTGTGAATACTCCCTATATTACTAATGGCCTGGTCAGCACTGCTGAACGCTGACACGGTGCGTCTGCAACCGGCCCTGCCACAGCGGACCCCACCAATACACAAGTCATGGCTGGGGGGGGCATCACACTAACCCTTTCCAAAAGTAAAGATCCACTCTGATGAAAATGGCGTTTATGCCCAGCATGAAGGAGGACACATAAAAAGGAAACGAAGATTAAAAATGTATTTCTGAGGATGCAGCCACTCTCAGACAGATCCATGAACGCCTTTGTTTTCCTGGTATGATCTGGAATCTGGATCAGAACCGGACGGATGGATATCTATCATATTGCTGCCATTTTGGTTGCACTGCTAATGTGAGGTAGGGGGTGTGGGGGGCTGTAAGCTAGCAGGACAATGATGTCAAAAAAAGAGTTCTGAGCAACAAGGAGAGAAAAGGGGGCGGGGTTGCTTTGTGCCAGTGGCCTCGCCCACATTATCAAACTCCTGCCGCTGCAGAAACTATGTCCAGATTTTTAGATTTTGGCTAAGAACGGCATCATCTTAACCAGACTTGTGAAAGTCATGTTTGTAATAAAGCTAGACAAATGAAAAGAGCACGGGGTTCCTTTTATAAACATTTTGTACTAAAATGTACTTTTTCTGGCATTTAATGCAAGTTTATTTGGATGCATAAAAATCTTCCAATTATCATCAAAACCAACAGAATGTCATCTTTCTGAATTTAATGCTCTTTAATCACAAAAAAACACATTTTCTAAATCCACAATTCAAAGAAAAAAAATGAATAAAGGGATATCATGCCCAACGTTAACAACAATATAATTTTAATTGAATTAGTTTTTCTCCATGTACCACTAAATATGGAACTTGGACAATTATTATGGAAGTCCTCGATGGTGAACGCCAACCTGAAACCACACCAGATGAGTGACGGAGTTCACAGAAATGTCATGAAGGCCTAAGGATTCCATTTTCACAGCGTATGTGGAGCTGGACCGGCTCGGTTTCCTGAACCGACTACCTGTCTGTATTAAGATACAGTCTGGGCTCTGGAACCAAACTTCCCCACAAGGGTTGGACTCTGGAGGTACCCACGGCAATGGGTAAGATGGAATAAAAAATGTCCACATACACTTCAACCATTTACTTAATGTGATTTCTAGGTTCTGAAGCAAGAAAGCCGCTCTAAACCCCCCTAAAATCCACCTCATTCGTGTCAAGCAGGTAAGCAGTCGAGGAGTTACAGTAGGTCAATGTTGGTGTCGCCGGTGTTGAAGTGTTTCAGGTTAGAGTAAGTTTATTCTACAGCCACATCCACGACCGTGCTCACAGTGAGAGGCCTCTATTGGAAAGCTGTTTCATGTCTGAACATGTTCAAACTCCAAAATAGCCCCGCCTGCTGAAAGCTGAGCCAGAAAATGTTGAGATTGTATGTAAACAAGGCTAAACTGGGGCAGAGGGCTTTAGGCCGACAATAGTGACGCCGCATCTGACCAGCATCTGTGGATAAAGACTGCCTGATCCATGGTGCAAGCTTTTGCCTTCAGCAACTGCTAGGGCAGTGCCCGCCTCGCAACGAAGATATTTATACACAAACATATGCTCAAAGACTCCCCAACCCAGATGGAACCTCAGTCATCAAGCTCAGACGGGCATCCCACGTCACAGGAGACCAATCAGGTTCAATTATAGCTAGCTGTTGAAAAGCAGATTTGAAATCAGGACTCCAGATTTACGTTAAAATTTGTCATCATGGCTTTAACCCACTGTTGGAGGTGATGCGCTCTAACAACAAGTCCTGAGTGGAAAGTAGAGCTTGTATGGATCAAACTGCCTGTGGTGTTGTCTTTGGGACGCCTGGTAAAGGTTGGTGTAACAATGGGTCGTTTTGACCCCCCCCCAACTCTATTAGCTGTATTATATGTTAACCCTCTCCAGCAATGACTTCTGCGTATTTTTGTTCTCAAACGTAAGCCGACGCCCACCCCCAGTGAGATTGTTAGTATCATTTGCAGTAGTTTAAGGTGCTCCAATTACAACTGTGCTTTGAATACATGGGAAAGTAGGTGAAAGGGTATCTGGTTCCAACTAAGTTAAACATCGGACAAAAGCAACTTTACAGTTTTTCTCCAAGCTGACAGGAAAACTTACATGACATGTTCCACTGACGAAGTCATTGTAAGGTAAATAGTGCCATCAGGTGTATACACAACGGGCTCTGACACACAGCACAAGAAGGACACAAAAACTTTCTTTCCAATCAGAAATTAGAGGTGTGGTTTGGCTCGTCAGGAAGAGTCAGGTAAAGAAGCCAGTGACTGTTCCTTGGCTGATCCATGACCCAAAACACCTCATTGTAAGGATGAACAGGGCAGCGTTCATGAGGAACTAGCTTTGAAGGAGTCTCCATCATCAATACAGCAGAATCTTGTTTGGGTTTTGTGTTTGCATTAAAAAAACGCTGCCATTTTTCAGATTCACTGAAATCCTCATCAGATCTTGGGAGTCTTTTGGAGTGGACCCACGTTGGACCCGGTCTCCCACCATGACCTGGGCTGACAGGTCAAGGGGCTTGGGTGTTCCCGGACACTCCATATCTGGCGGCTCACTTTCTGTGTGGTGGGGGAGTCCATAACATCTGAGGTGGGGGGCCTGTGTTTTCGGGGGTGTGGGCATGGTTCCCTATGGAAGGGCACCGGCTACTCTAAAATGTCCCATCGTTGCTTAAGTAACTGGAGCCCTGGTCGCTTTGTTCAATAAGGTCAAGGGGCCCCCACTTGTCTAGGAATCATTAATATACCACATTTATTATGTAAAGGGCTTTGTATTAACGAGAGCAATAAAACAACCCCCATCGTGAAAAAGCCAAAAGATGTCCATCACAAGAGGCTCAGCTACAAAGAAGATCTTTGGAGTGACGGTTACTTCCCAAATGTCTGAGTTCTCAGATAGCTGGAGTGTTAGGAGTACGTGAAAAACCAGAACAGACTTTAAGAATCATGTTTTTGGACTATTTTTTTATTCTTGTGGTATTTTTCCCATAATGGAGGACACAGATAAAGACAATTAAGACTAAAGCTGTCTCAAATATGTCTTTATTAAACTCACTTTGAATCAGGAGTAGATGAAAAAAAGCAGTTTGAAAAAGATCATGTTTGTGACAGAAAATATGCTGGATGGGCAACGAGCCTATGCTCCGCCCCTTTCTGATCGTCCACCTGCAGACCAACGGATCCATGAACGTCTCTGTTTTCCTGGTCTGAGCTGGAGTCTGGATCAGGAACTGATGAGGTGGATGGATCTGATGCTGCTGCCGCTTTGTTGCAGCGCTAATCGCCATGTAAAGTGGTTTCATTCACAATGAAACTACTGGAATGCTTTGGGAATAAATCAGAAGATGATCGGAGGGACTTTTGACATTATTGACATAAGTAATTAGAAAAGCTCAGCAACCTGGCTGTCTGTATGTTGAGATTAAGTCTGAAGAATAAAAGCTCGCTAAACATGACAACAACCAACTTTAGGTTTGGCTAAGGTCTTGAAGCATCGCTAGACTAAAATGCTGTGAATTGGCAAAACAGATGATTAAGCTGCCCAGAGTTTGCCTGTCAGCCAGCCATGTAAAAACACAGATGAACAAACATGGTGCCAACATGCGCACAACATCAAAGTGCACTGAGGAGAGCGGCTTTTGTGGTGGAAAAAAATAAATAGGAGCAATTATGCATTGTGTGGATGAAGTCAAAGAAAAGCTGCTGCTCATTGTTAAAGCTTTATAATCAGGTGGACTGAGGCTTCAGCACTGTGCCTGAATTCTCCGTTCTACACAGACGACGCCTGCACACCAGGCATCCCTCCAAGTATGAAGATGACACAAAAACTGTGTTAAAGAGGGCAGCAGAAACCTGACACTCCCACGGAAAAAAGGACGTTCCGGGACAGAAAGCAGCTGCAGTATAGAATGTCAGGTATGGCTAGATTTAAGGCTGATAACACCGAAGCGAGAGATCCTCAGGAGGCACTGGAGAACCTCTGAGAACAGAGAGAGAACTTAATGAAATGCGGTTTTGAGTAGGATGTCCTCGCGGTCACATGATCGGTCTGATCACATCATTCTGACTCCATTAGTCAGAACTGGATTTTTATTTCTCTCTTTTTGGATCAGCTGCGATATTTTGAACTAATCCTTTTCAAATAAATTTTGTAGTGAAGCCGTTACCAAGATAATCCTACATTTTATTGTCGGATACCAGGATTCTGATCTTGGACAGCATGTTAAATACTTCTGCAGCACAAACGCTCAGGAGCAAAAAATCACTTTTTATCAATCAGACTGTAAGAGAACCGGGTGGAGAGAACACCGCTTCTGGTGTCCCGACTAAGAGACTTTGGATTCGGAGCAAAAGATGAGGAAAAAGCAACAACCAGCAAAGCAGGACGGATGCTTCTGCTGTGTGTGTGTGTGTGTGTGTGTGTGGGGTGCTTACTAAGAACTTCTTCAGTGTTCCTTAAGATGAAGGCTACCGCATTTAATCGTCCTCCACTGCAAGAATTAACAGACGCTCCGACTCAAGACAGTGCCCACACTTACACCGCCTAGCAGGAAAGCTAAGTGGCCAGAGTGACTCAGGCTGATGGATGAGCCGCTGTGGGAGTGACGTGTGCTCGGTGTCGTCTCTGTGAGTGACGTAGGCTCGGTGCCTGCCTCTGTGGGAGTGACGCAGCTCGGGTGTCGCCCCTGTGGAGTGGCGCAGGCTGTCGTCAGCCTCTGTAAGAGTGATCGTGGTGCTCGGTGTCGCTTCTGTGGGAGTGACTTGTGCCTGGGTGTCTGCCTCTAGGAGTGATCGTGCTCTCGGTGTCGCCTCAGGAGTGATTTGTGCTCTCGTGTCGCCGCCTGTGGGAGTGATTTGTGCTCGTGTCGCCTCTGTGGGAGGACGGTGCTCGGGTGTCTCTGTGGAGGACTTGTGTTCGTGTCGCCTCTGTGGGAGTGATGCAGTTCTCGGTGTCGCTCTGTGGGAGGACGGTGCTCGTGTCGCTCTGTGGGAGTGACTTGTGCTCGTGTCGCCTCAGGGAGTGACGTGGTGCTCGGTGTCGCCTGTGGGAGGACGGTGCCCGTGTCGCCATTTCTGTGGGAGGACGGTGCTCGTGTCGCCTGTGGGAGTGATCGCAGGGCCTGTGTCGGCCGCTTCTGTGGGAGTGAGGGGGATTTGTGCTCGGTGTCGCTCTGTGGGAGTGATCGGTGTTCGTGTCGCTGCTTGTGGAGTGACGTAGCTCGGTGTCATCTTTGTGGAGGACGCGGTGCTCTGTGTCATCTTTTGGGAGGTGACGGTGCTCGGTGTCGCCCCTGTGGGAGTGACGTGGTGTTGGTGCTTGCTTTCAGGAGTGACGCTATGGTTTCGGTGTCGCCGCTTCTGTGGGAGTGACGTGGTGTTTGTGTCGTCAGCCTCTGTGGGAGGATTTGTGTTTGTGTCGCTTTCTGTGGGAGGATTTGTGCTCGGTGTCGTTCTGTGGGACTGACGGTGCTCTGTGTCATCTTTTAGGAGTGATCGCAGTTCTGTGTCATCTTTGTGAGTGATCGCAGGCCGTCGCCTCAGGGAGTGATTGCAGGCTCGTGTCACGCCTCTGTAAGGGGACGCAGGCCGGGTGTCGCCTGTGAGGACGCAGGCCTGTGTCGCCGCCTGTGGGAGTGGACGCGGTGCTCTGTGTCTTTCTGCCGCCCAGGGAGTGATCGCAGGCTCGGGTGTCGCCGCCCAGGAGTGACGTGCTCGGTGTCATCTTTGTGGGAGTGACGTAGCCTCCAGTCGCCGCCTCTGTGGGAGTGACGTGCTCGGGTTGTCTCTCAGGGAGTGACGGTGCCTCGGTGTCGCCCCTGTGGGAGGACGTGCCTCGGGTGTCCGCCTGTGGGAGTGGGGACGTGGTGCTCGGTGTCATCTTTTGTGGAGGACGCAGTTTCCAGGTCATCTGTAGGAGGATCGTGGTGGCTCTGTGTCGCCTGTGGGAGTGACGTGGTGCTCGGTGTCGCCTCTGTGGGAGTGACGCCTGCTCTGTGTCATCTTTTAGGAAGATCGCGGTGCTCGGTGGTCGCCTCTGTGGAGGACGTGGTGCTCGGTGTCATCTTGTGGAGGACGGTGTTCTGTGTCGCCTCTGTGGGTGTGGACGTGTTCTCAGTGTCACATATCTGTGGGAGGACTTGTGCCTCTCGTGTCGCCTCTGTGGGAGTGACGCTGCTCGTGTCAGTTGCCTCTGTGGGAGTGATTTGTGCTCTGTGTCAAGCCGCTTGTGGGAGTGGACGCAAAGCCAGTCGCCTCTGTGGGAGTGACGCAGGTTCTGTGTCATCTTTTAGGAGGACGGTGCTCTTGTGTCATCTTGTGGAGGACGGTGCTCGGTGTCACTTCTGTGGTGTGACGCGTGCTGTGTCGCCTTCTGTGGAGTTACGTGCTCGTGTCGCTCTCTGTGGGTGTGACGTGGTGGCTCGTGTCGCCTCTGTGGGAGTGACGGTGCTCGGGTGTCGGCACGGTTCGGGTGTCGCCATATCTGTGTGGAGTGACGTGTGCTCTGTGTCGTCGCCTCTGTGGGAGTGACATCACTACAAGGTTTATGAAAGAGCAGGAGAACAGCTGGAGTCACACTGGTTTCAGAGAGTGGATCAATCGATTCTGACGAGCATCAAAGACTAGCAGAAACACACCCCAACACACCCTTAAAACACACACCACCTCCCAATCCACTGCACCCCACACACACACACACACACAATTACATAAGCACCATAGGAGTTTGGCAGAGAAGAGGCAGAAATCAGAGGGAGTGCCAAGCACCTGGATGAACAGATTATGCTCTAAACTCACCAGAGACACACACAGATGAAGGACTGCAACTTCCATCCTCCTCCTCCTCCTCCGTGTGTCTGTGGGCCTCTTCTAGCCTGAAGAGAACCGTTAACCTCAGTTACCTCAACAGGAAAAAAATTCTTCCATTCCAGTTTCTGCAAGGGTTTTGTCAGTTTCTTTCTGTGGCCAGAGCAGACACCAAAGGTACTTTACCTCTTTTTTAACTTTCCTCTGCAGAGTCACAGAAAAAAGCCAAGGCGGGCATCAGACCCCACGCCGCCTGTTATTTCCATGACAGAATCTGCAGCAACGCAGCAAAGAGTAGCTCCTCAGCATGTTTGTCAAGCCAAACCATGACTTCTCACTAATAAGTCAAAGTACTCTCCTCACCTCCTGGTCTACACTGATGAAGATACCTCCATCTTGAAGCTCACGCCCTCTTGTGGCAGATCTACACAGAACTGTTAAGTAAGGTTGGCTGAATTCTTCATGTGAGACTTGAAGAACAAAAACCAACTTTGTCCAGGAACGAAGGTTCTCCACGGCATGGGATTCAGCAGAACCATCACAGTGTGCCTTCACAGAGATTATCTTTAGAAGGAGCATTTCTAACAAGTCCATAGCATGCTGGGATTTGTAGGCCAGGAGCTTCACAGCCGGGGAAGCAGTTGTTTGTGGGTGTGTATATACACGCCACATCAACAGCTCATCAAAACAGCGGTGATTGGGACAAAACGCCGACTCTAAGCGGGCTCAGCTCTAGCGAGGAACGCCACGTCCAGGAAGGGCCGTCCTCCAAGATAGCTGCCACTCCGCCAATACACCAGCCGGGACTGCATCAAGGTTTGGCTCTTCATCTAAATTCAACAGTTCATTCAACATTCAACACAAACTTTTTGGATCAGAATCAGTCAGAGTTGCAACGAGTATCCAAGTACAAATATTTACTTACATCAGAGATCACTGATTCTTAATCTTTTATAAATCTACCAGAATGCAGCAAAAATCCTTTTGACACAATTATGACTTGGAAAACAGAATAACTATAAACTAAACATCAAGTGCACTACAGTCACTTGTAAAAGTTTAAGTGAAGCTTTCTTTTCAGAGTACAGCCATCTGTGAAACTGTCAGACTAAAGGACTCTGGAGGCTTTAGTAGTTCTGTTGCTGCGCTCTTCATTATTGCTCCTTTGGTCATCGATCTTGTTAGCAGATTCTAGGAGGATAAATGCCAAAATGATCAGCTATGTTTATGTGTCGGTCCTGCTGACAGAAAGACGCTACTCCCCATGCAGATCGCTTACATCAGTAACTTACTTAGGGGGAGATATGATTCAATCATTTACAGAATCATGCTTAAACAGTTGCTGTGTGTTTGTCTTACACCAGGATGTATTTAAATGAAATGTGGATGATCCTCATTATAACTTTGTTTAGAGCAGGAGATGACCACAAACAATCCCAACAGAGATTTAGAAAGAAAGAAATGCTATTTATCAGGTTACATAATATCCCACTTGGAGTTTTGCTTTCCGGTAAAACATCAGCAGTTGGCCTGGCAATTAAAATTTAAATCGATTAATTGAATCTGCTGTTTTAGATGATGCTATCAAGCTACAATGTTAAATGCTACAATACCATTGTGCTAAATAGTACAATGCTAAATGCTACGATGCTATCATGCTAAATGCTATGAGCTACCATGCTAAGATGCTAAATGCTACAACAATGCTATCAAGCCACAATGCTATCACAAGCTTCAATGCTAAATGCCACGATGCTATCAAGCCACACGTTAAATGCTACGATACCATCGTGCTACAATGCTAAAGCTACGATACCATCGTGCTACAATGCTAAATGCTACGATACCATCGCGGTTATTAACGCTAAATGCGATACCATCTTGCTACAATGCTAAATGCCACAATGCCATCAAGCCACAATGCCATCATGCTCAATGATAAATGCTACGATGCTATCATCATTTCACAACGCTAACAAGCAATACACCATTGTGCCACAATGCTAAATGCCACGACACCATCGCATACAATGCCAGCAATCGCTACAATGCCATCGCTTTCACACCGCCATCATGCTCAATGCTAAATGCCACGATGCTATCGTTCGCACGCTAAATGCCACAATACCATTATGCTAAATAAGACGACAGTTAAATGCTATGATGCTAACATGCTACAATGCTATCATGCTACAATGCTAAATGCCACGACACCATCGTACACGTTAATGTTACGATACCATCGTATATATCGCCACGACATATCAAGCCACAATGCTATCATGCGCAATGCTAAATGCTGATGATCCCCATCATGCCATCGCTATCTTGCTACGATGCTATCATGCTAAGATACCATCATGCTAAATGCTACGATACCATCGTGCTAAATGCTACAATGCTAAATGCTACGATGATATCATGCTATGATGCTATCAAGCTACAATGCTATCATCATAACAATGCTAAATGCTACGATTCTATCATGCTACAATGCTATCTTACAATGCTATCATGCTAAGATACCATCATGCTAAATGCTACAATGCTTAATGCTACGATGATATCATGCTATGATGCATAAAGCTACAATGCTATCATGCAACAATGCTATCTTGCTACAATTCTTTAAACTATGATGCTAAATGCCTTGTTGCCATCATGCTAGAATGCTAAATGCCACGATGCTAAATGTTACAATGTTGAATGCGAAGATGCTATCATGCTACTTTGAATTAGCACCTTGAATTACTTTGTGTAATGACCAGCTATACAAATAAACTTTCCTTGTCTTTGCCTTCGCTACTTACAATGCTAACAAATGCTACGATGTTGAATGCCAAGATGCTATCATGCTACTTTTGCTACAATGCTAAATGCCACAATGTTGAATGCTAAGATGCCATCATGCTACTTTGCTACAATGCTAATGCTAATATGTTGAATGCTAAGATGCTATCATGCTACTTTGCTACAATGCTAATGCCATTTATGCTGAATGCTAAGATGCTATTATGCTACAATGCTAAATGCTACGATGCTAAATGCTACGATGCTATAATACTATTATGCTACGATGCTAAATGCTATGATGCTGAATGCTAAGATGCTAAAATGCTACAATGCTAAATGCTATGCTAACGAGCTGTTCCATGTGTCGACTATGTGTTATCACAGACCGGTTTAAAAATCAGTCTATAGTTAGAACTTTAAGATGGTGATAAATAAACAGATAAACAGAATGAATTCAAAAAACATTTATAAAAACATTTTTTATAAAAATAATAAGAGGCACTTTGTTTGCAACTTTATTAGTAGTAAACATTTACAGACAGCGAGAAAACATTAAAGGCAGAAAAGATTGACTAGGAGTCCTGGCCAGAAAACTGTTGTTTTATGATGTTTTCTATTTTTGTTGTGACTTCCTCTCTGCTTCATGCATTTAGCATAACATCAGTTTAATTTGTAAAATAATAATCAGTCAAGTTGGTAGATTTTTCTTTTATCTACCAGTCATCTTGTCTGGTGAGTCTAAAATGAGATTTTGGTCTCTGGGGTTGTGACTTCAAACTTAGAGCATCAAACCACAAACAGCTGAATCCGTTTCCAGCCGCTTTCTACCAGAAATGTTCTTGCCGAGTCGTTTCTAGTGTTTGTCTTCATGAGAGACGCCCAGCTAGCGGTAGCTCAACAAACATCTGCTGCTTTTGATTCTGCAAACTTACACCTTTGGATTTATTAGAACTTTGTGTCAGAGACTATTTCCAAAAGAGATGATCAAATAAAAATAGTTTTTCTTTCTAAATATAGCTTTAGCATTTGTGATTTTGTTAAAGAAAATAAAAGCAGAGAAAGAAAAGAAAGATAAAAAATTGCTTAAGATTGAAAATAACATTTTGGAATTAAAATGATTTTATTCTTTTTCCTTCAATCATCTAAACATTTGTTCCTCTTCGGGGTCACGGGCTGCTGGTTTCATCCCCGTACCTCGTGGGGTGAAGGCAGGGGTCATCCTGGAACAGGTCACCAGTCTGTCTCAGGGCCACAATCACACACCCATTCACACTCACATTCACCCAGGGGGCACTTAGAGCAACCGTGAACTTATGCAGCAGAAAACCCCCGTGATGCACAGAGGAGAACACGAGACTCCACACAGAAAGGCCCCTCATTGGTGTTCTGGGTTCCAGCCAGGACTTGAACCAGAAGAGCGCAAGTACTGCCCCACCGCAGCCATATTGTTTTTACCCATTTGGCCCCATCTATTCAGCAGGAAACAAACCATCACTACATTTGGACTTATTAAAAAAGAACAAATGAAAACGTTTCTCCACAGTTTTTTTCATTCAGAGTTTAAACTATCGGTTTACTTGTAGATTATTCTGTTTGCTTAGCTTACAGATTTACTACACTGCTGTGACCGCCATCTCAGACATCACAAATATCAGCTCTCAGATTTCTAGAAGAGGTGACAACATCCGGTTTTTCAGAAGACACTTGTTCCAGCCCACTCCCACGATGGAGTCACTTCAAACCTTTCAGAGGGAATCTGCAGTCCGTCCAAACAGAGGAGAAGAAACGAGGAAAGGGCTTCTCCTAGCAGAAGACACCTGTAGGTATTCCAGCTCTGCTGATGAGCAACAAAAGAAGATTTCTATTCAGATAGGAACCCAGACAGACCTCAC
Organism: Oryzias sinensis; assembly: GCA_037389245.1. Lineage (NCBI taxonomy): Eukaryota > Metazoa > Chordata > Actinopteri > Beloniformes > Adrianichthyidae > Oryzias > Oryzias sinensis. Next base: position 26,377,421 of record CM074504.1, read on the forward strand.
GACCTCATGACCTCTGTGTGTCCAGTTCAGGAAATAGTCTGAGGTTGTTTGAAGGTGTTGCTCAGATGGAGCTCTAATAATAAAGACTTTTATTTACGCGGTTGTTTGATGTAAAACATGAATTCTGCTTTAACCTGAAGGTTGTTCTGGAGCAGTTCTGCATGTTCTCTGCAGAGGAACGCTGATTGAAATGAAAAGATGCCAACAATGACCTGTGACCAGAACCGCAGTCATTTCTACTCCTTTTCCTGTTCCCAAAACAACAGTTCAGCATCTTCATCCCGTTAGTCATTTCAGTGAGTCAGAGTCAGGAATATCAGGAACTTACTCCATCGGGACCCGGAACTGGGCCGTGTCCGGAGGCTGCTCTTTTCCCGGCCTCACCAGGGTCAGAAACCAGTTGGGTCTGAAGATCCTCAGCTGAGGGTTTCCCAGCTGATAAATGGGAACGCTGGGAAGAGAGACGGAGCCGACGTCACCGTTTGCAGGAAACTTGGTTAGGCTGACGGTGAGCGGAACGCTGGCCAACACTTAACCTGCCATGCTTCATCACTTCATTTTGAATTGATTTTATAACGGCACAGTGGATTAGATTCACAACTTGACCTCAGATCGATCTGGTTGGACAAATCAATTCATGGATTAACCAGCCCTAATGATTGATCTCATTCATAATCAATGAGATCAATCACCTGCCAGCTTCCCCTTCAGCAGCAGTTTGACACATTCACGACTCTGACTAACATCTGACCCGTTTCCATGGTGATTCTGCAGTCTGAACTCGGTGGACTCTCACCTGTCCGCGTGCGTGTGATAAACCGGTGTTGATTGTAACCACCCCGGGAGACGTGAACGCGCATTGTTTTTAGCATAGCTGGCTAATGCTAGCCGCCTCACTGCCGGCCGGGAGGTTTAAAAGAGAAGCGAGTTCGCAATGAAGCCTTACAAGTAATGACGTCATAACTAAATAAGGAAACTCCGGGTAATCTGAGCTATTTTAATCGATTAAGCGGGGCTAATCGAAGCTTAGCTAACACGAGCTAACGCAAGCTAACTTGTCAGCTCGTGAGCTAGCGCCCTGCCAAATTCCGGTTAGCTGGATTGAATGAGTCCAGTTTCCGATGGACTGACCACACCTGATGCAGGTGAGCAGTGACTCCAGAAGCAGGGCTGTACTAGCTCAGGAGGAACAGGAGGCTAGGACGAGACCCGCGCGCGGAGCGCAGCGGCGCTCCGGGCCCGCGGACACTCGGTACTTACAATATGTTTCTCATCGTCATCGTTACTGCGGCTCGTCTGCAGCAACAACCGCCGGGACAAACATTTGACTTCTTTCAAGGTTTCCAGCACGTGCAGACATGCACTTCCGGGAACTATACAATGACAACTTTTCAATGCGCATGCGCGAAGCGTCCCATAGCGCTTCCCCTCCTCCTCCTTATTTGGTGGAGTTTTACTGCGGATGGCACACAGCGTCGAAGTGCATTACCGCCACCTACTGGTGTGGAGTGTGGGTCAGAAAGTTACGCAAGTCAAAGTCAGCTTTGTTTGTCAAATATACTTCATTCACATGATATTCAGCACAGATTAAATGTATTTCCTCTCAACCAACAGTATAAGCAGCCTATAAAAACAACAACAATAATAATAATAAGAACCTATGAATCCCCTTACATTTGAATTATCATTTTGTCTTCCTCAAGAAGCAAATCAGAACAGGATATTTGCTGGTGTAACCTCCCAGTTTATCCCTTTTCTTACAAGACAGTCCTTCATCAACTGCATCACATTTACCGTTCAAATGTTTTCCTAGTTTAAAAGGATTATAATTTCCATTGATGTGTGACCAGATCTTAGTCTAGACACAACCATGCTCTCTGGTATCGTACGTCCAGCATATTCCATCTTCCCAACAACCCTCCGGATGCTTTAATACCTCCTTCCTTTATTGCCCCACCCCTTACTATCTTTGTCATCTGTCTAATATTTCCTATTCATTACCTAATTTCCTTGAATTCCTATGTGTACCAGTATCCACATAAATACAACAGAGTCCTGCTGACTGTAAACTGTATTATGTCTGTCCTTTTTAAAAAACTTTATTAACAAATATTGTACATGAAAAATACCAAATACAAAACTCCACACTGTGTGTAAAAGACAATTTTCACGTTTGCTAGAGAAATGAACAAAAATTCAAAAAAACATAATAATAACAATGTAAAACAGGTTAAGTAAAATAAAACAAAAATAATAAAGGCAAAGGAATCTGTTGAAGTTTCAAAAGAGACCATGTTTCAACTGTTCTAACAGCTTTTTTGTTAGTGGAAGATTTTATGTAATGTCCTGATTTGTCCATTGAAATATCAGGTCTGCTGTCTGAATAACTGCTTTATACTCTTTAATGACACACACAGCATATAAGGCTCCTCAGTGGTCTGACCTCCTTGATCCACTGCAGACACAACAAAATAGCTAGAATTTCCACTGCCTAAACTGAAATTTCCAAACGGAAAAATTGAAAAATGAAAATGAATTCAGGAATTACAAATGCCGTACCTAGATCCCCCGTAGGACCCTTTGGTGCGTTACTGTATCTTTCCACATAACCACTGTATTCATTTATGTATCCTTGTTTTATAGGTGGACTACGGGATTTGCATCTAATATTTAACAGTGATAAATCCACTAAACTCTCCATAATCAACCACAGCAGAAGCACTGGCAATGGCACAGAGGGACTGATGTCAAGATTATCTGTCCCCATTTCTGGCGTTTTCTGTCCTATTACCCATCAAAACTCTTGATTCCTCTTTTCTGTGTCTCCAAAATGTCATTCAATATATTTTTGGTGGGATGATTCAGTTTATGGCCTTTTAGGTTGGCCCAGTATTGTAAATCCAGCTGTAACCTCCATAAATCCAACGGCAGTTCTGTCTTCTAAATGTGAAGTACGCTGTTGGTGTCGTCAAGAACGCTCCCATTGGGGTTGCAGCTGTCAGCGACTCTCCCCCAGCACAGAAAGAGATGGCGAACACGGGACCCTTCTGCGTTCATAACATGGCGTTTCTACTTTTATGCGGGATCATTGCGGTGTTTGCTGCGGCCGAGGCTTCTTCTGAGAAGACCAAGACAGTGGAGTTCAATGTGAAACCCAGAGGAGTAGTACACAGTTTCACGGAGGGAGTTAGGGATTATGAGTGCACCTTCACCTACGCTTCACAAGGGGGGACCAATGAGCAATGGCTGATGAGTGTTGGCCTGAGTGACGACGACACGCTCTTGTCCTGCTCCGTGTGGAGGCCTCAGGGGAAGTCGTACCTGTTTTTCACTCAGTTCAAGGCTGAGCTCAAAGGAACCAGAATTGAATATGCCAATGCATAGTCGCAGAAAGCAGCAGGAGGACAGAGCGACGTGCCTTTGAAGCTGGAGGAGTTTACCGTCGCAGAATCAACAGTGACCCACAAGGAAGGAGGGTTCAATGCCCAGCTCTCCAAACTGACCGCCGTTGGACGGACGCAATGCGACGAGCTGTGACGGCTCACAAGTCAGGCGCTGCTTCCACCAATCACAGCCCTTTGCTGAACTCTGGGAGGAGGAGCCAATGAAAGCGAGACCACCGAAGGCCGAGGCTGGACGCCGTTTGGTCTGGAAAATATCTTTACAAACAAGGAGGGAGATAGTCCAATGAATGAGTTTCTGTTTTGATCAAATGTTGTTTCTGAGGCTTTTTTAATGATTTTGGGTGGGATCAGAGGAAGTGTGCATGAATGTAAACTGTGGAGGATCGGCGTCTCGGGGATAAAGACAGCCGATCACGTTTAGACAGATTGTTCCATCTCCTGTAATCCTCGGCATCGTAATGCAAACACGAACGGGATTCCTCAGAGAAAGACGGACGAGAAGGACCCGTTCACTCTGCTCCACGTTTATCTTCTGCAGGACCGGCTCATTTATTTGTTCTTTTGCTAGATGTTACCGTGGATGTGGGGTCAGCACTGAGCCCTTCAGTCTCTTTGTTGGTTTGAATTTATGCTCCACATTGTTGGCTCAGACTTGTTTTAGTTGGTTTTCCTCGCTCCGGTCTAGTTTCATGAACCTGAATCCTGGAGTTCAGAGCAGAGATGATGATGCAAGAGGCCATACAGCAGATATTCCCGAGGTTCTCCGCTGCTTCCATCTTTTATTGCCACAGAGGGGGGTCAGTGAAAACACCCAGCAGGTTTCTGAACTTCTTCATCACTCGTCTCTCCCGCCGGCTCCAGGATGTGGAGATCACGGCTGCTTCATCTATCAACACCCCCGTCCAGGGATTCAATTCAGATTTGAGGAGTTTGCTGATGCGACCCCGCAGCCCCGTTATTCAGGTGTGGACCGGCTTGGGTCTGAGCGTAGCGTCTCTCATCTGTCACAGCTTTGTCCGACCAAATGAAACGGATCCAGATCCCGACTCAACGCCCACCATGTCACTCATTCTGAGCTGTTCTTCCTCCACCTGCTGGCCTTCCCATTTCTGATGAAATGCGACGGGTGTTCCAAAAAAAATGTGTTGTCACGTAAAAAAAAAAGAAAACAAAAGAACGCTCCCATTGAAATTCTTCAAGCTTTAAACTGGACTCTGTCCAGCCTCCCTAGACCAGTTGTTGATGCTGAACCATATACAGCACTGGCATAGCCAAACGTGGCTCTGATGAGCTTTAACCAGAGCTCGTCTGCACCCCAATCCCTTCCCACTAAGCATCGCATCATGTTAAAAACCTTCTTACATTTATCCACTATATGATTGATATGAGGAGTCCATGTTAGCTTTTCATCCAAAACGAATCCTAAATATCTACATTTCTTAACTTGTTCTAATTCTTCACCTTACTACGTACATTTTGTACTAAGGCATAGTTTTTGTGTAGCACACCTTTGTTTTTTCCACTGGAAACTTAGCTCCCCGTATACTGGCCCAATCGTCTACCTCTTTGAGTCCTGACTGTACTTTTCTAGTCACATGGACCAAAGTCATGCCTCTCTTCCAAATAGCACCATCATCAGCAAAAAGGGAAGCACCCCCCCCCCCCTTCAAACCTATCATTTATCATTATCCAAAATAGCAATGGACTGATAATGCTTCCTTGTGGGGTTCTATTATCCACATTGACCTTTGAAGAAAACTGTTCACCTATTTAACTTAAATTGTTCTCTGTCATGACTAGCGGACTGAGGCAGACCCAGATGCTGGAACCCGGCAGGATACTCTGCAGGCGATAAGGTGAGTTTTCTAGGGTTTTAATGAGATTGAACAGAGTTTTCAGGAAAGGATGTGTCGTAGGTGGTTGGAGGTTCTTGAGGGCGAACACCGTAATCCAGAGGTTGAGCCAGAGGAGCGTCGGGACGAGAAACCAGCAGGAGAGGTGAATAGCTGCCCAAGTGTTCCAGAAGGGACCGGGATCCTGAGTAGTGAGAAGACAAGGCAGGGTCAGGCGACGAAACAAGAACATGAACGAGACTTTCAGGAACTAGGCCAGGGATGCACCGTGGAGTGAAACGAACTAGCGTCGAGAACAGGTCCTGGTTCTCCTTAAGTGTCCAGCCGCTGATGGAGATGAGGAGGCACAGCTGGTGTCTGCAGGTGGACCTGACGAGGAGGAGGAGCCGGCTGGGGGTACCGTGACAGTTCTCTCTTGTAAGAAGTCTTTCATCCAGTTATACATGTTCCCATATCTCCCTAGCTTACCCAACTGAATCGATATTCCCTCCCTCCGCATCATGGCCATGCTTTTCAATGTCAAAGAATACAGCCACAACACTTTCTCTACCCACTCTTTAAGGCTTTAAGGTTCCAACAATACGTCCTTAGACGAGTCACTTCGATTTTTTCTCATGGTGTAACAGATTCCATCTTTTCCTGGGGATGACTCTTGTGTAAAGCTTTATTCAGTTCTGTCCTAGTAAAATAAATATTCAATAACTTAACAGTGAAACGTCTTCTTTCTTGTGTTTGGCCATCGTTTCTCAACAATTCCTCCCGTCTCAGTTGTCCTTCTCTTCCTACATTGTCAGAACTCTGAAGTTTGCCAAATCTCACCGTCATCATTTCAGCTTTGTCTCCATCTGAATTCCATTCATCCGATTCTTCCCCATATCTTATTTATATCCATTTGTCGACCAATTGTATCACAAAATGCCCTGCATTAGTCTCTCTCAGTGATTTTGATTCTTTTTCTGACAGCAGCTTGTAATCTTCTACAGACTAGTAGGATCTGAAAACAATCAATAGTTTCAAAGCTTAATTCCCAGATTGAATGACTTTGGTACGTTCCTCTGTCCACCACGACACTTTTCTGCGTCTGCTCTTGCCATGCTTTGAGGAATTGATTGTTTCGCTGCCCTTAGAATTATTTCACAGATATTTCTGGTAAATTCATCTACACTTTGTCCAATACAAAGTCTTTAAAGTTTCAGATCACATATATGCACCAACAAGTCCCACTTCGCCTGTCTCATTAGCCCCTTGGTGAATCTGACCTGTATCCACTCCTACTTTATAAGGATGGGATAATGATTGACAATGATCCTATTGGCTTTTATTACGTCGTGTTTCCTGATCTGGCACCAAGCCGAGTCGCAGCCCCATCATTCAAACAGACCAAGTCTTTATCCTCAAAAAAATCCTCAGAAAGTCTCCCATTATCATCATTTCTAATACCCCTCAGGGGTTTTGTGCATAAAATTCCCCCATCACCAAAATATTGTCCATCACACACATTGGAAGCTCTTGTAATTTCTCAATGCTAGGTTTTTTACAGGGGTTATACATATTTGTGATTACAATATTGCCATCCTTAATATAGATTCCAACTATAACATATTAAAAGTCTTTCCACACATTGGACTGGAATGATGGACTCACCTGTTTCTGCTGCAACACAATTTTTGACGCTTTAAGTTGATTTGATCCGATTAACAATTTGCCTCAGACAGATGGATCTGATTGGATGGTAGAAACGGATTCATCGTTACACCTCCAGCAAACACAGCTTTGACAGAAAAATGTCTCTGTTTTTCGTTTTCTACTCTGGCAGCACTGACAGCCATCAGCCCTTTTTCAGGTGCGTGTTGGTTGAACTCTTCTCCATGGATCAGACTATTTCCTGGGACCTTGGTAGTGCAGGAACCATCCGTCATCGTGGTGAATCTTTTCTCGTCTTGCACTCCGCTTCCTCCTCGGCTGCAGGTGATGCAGTAGCTGCATCCGTGACCTCAGCGGCGGCGTTTGGCAGAGCAGGCTCTGTTTAGAGGGGGGGCTCAGAGGGCCCCGCATGGACCTGCAGCCTTCAGGTCTCACGCTGTTTCCACTGCTGTTCATAAAAACAGATTGTTGGATCCTGAACACAGCTGTGCTCCTTTGGAGAGTGTGAAGTTAAACTGCATGAAGTTTGCAGTAAACCTCTGTTATTATATTTTATTGCTTTTTCCAAACGTACTGCTCGTGTTGCAGTTCTTCCAAAGATCTCATTTCCTTTTTGATTCAATTGTAGCCGTTTATTAAAGGACGTTTTGGAGAAGTTCATGTTTTAGTGAACGACTCGGCTCCTTAGCTGGGTCCGTGTCGCTCCGTCACATGCACACGCCTGTCATAAAGCCATGTTTGCCTGTGACACGCATGCAGCATGTGCAATCACAATATGCCTCTTCCATTAAAGACTGCTTTGGAGTGGAAATGAGGCCTGAAGGCCCGGCACGTCCAGCTTTCTCCTGAGGAGTTTGTGCCCATCCAGCCGCCCCCCCCCCCACATGACAGCTTACCTTCTGCTGAACAAAAAGGGCCAAAAAAACTTAGAACAACACGTGGAGAGCAGGGAGCGCCGGCGTCAGCAGAGAGGAAGACTGCTCCTGTGGATGAAGGAACATTTTCATAGCGGAAGCAGACGGAAACTCTCGGGTCTGAACCGTCCCGCCAAGTTCAAGCGCCGAGGCCCGATGGAAACTTTCCCCTGGAACTCGGGGAAGTTGTCGGTGTTAAATATCCTGGAAAAATCTGAGAGGAAGCAGTAAATTGAAGATCCAGACATGATGGTAGAACTTTCTCAGCTCCAGTCGATGTTTCAGCGCGTTACTAGATTTACAAAAATCTATTTATTATCTATTTATTATAATATTATTTATTATGAGAAGAAATAAAAAAGGAAGTAAACCACGAAGTCTGCACATAAAAGGCTCCAGAGGAGCAGAAAACTCACTTACTCATGCTTACTGTACACACAACATGTGTGTGTGTGTGCGTGCGCGTGTGTGTGTGTGCGTGCGCGTGTGTGTTCCGTCCTTTGTGACAGATTCTTTGATTCTTTGTCTTTTTGTTTCTTTTCTCGGCGGCAGAATCCCAGTTTGATGATCTTCAGCATTTAGCTGCTGTGGAGGAAGTTTGCTGTGAAAAAACAGCAAAGAAATCCGTCAGTTTCAGTCTGAAGCGTCTGGAAGCTGCGAGACGTTTCCTTAAAAAGCGTCAGATGGACTCATCGACTGTTGGACCCTTCTTGTTGTCATTTTGTCGTCTGCTGTTGCAGGACTCCACTCGTGCGAGGTTGCAGATGGATTCACAGGTGACGGGGAAATGCATGCTGGGATTGCTGCCACACGGGGCAGTTTGTTGTTAGCATGCACAGCAGCTTCAGGGGGCATCTGGAACTTTCAGGAGGGTTTCCTGTGATGACGCTGCTGCAGCGTGAAGGAGGCCAGCGGCGTGCCGGGGAGACAAACCGTTAGCTTGTCTGCGTCCCTCGCCATCAAACTCTGTCAACACCCAACGCCATGACAGAGGGAGCAGCGGGTTCAGCTCAGATTCTCCTCTTTCTTCCCGTGGGGGGTGGGGGGATGCCATGCAGCAGTCTGCAAACTATTATTAGCAGTGGCGGGCAATCCAGCTGGCGTGTTAAGTTTAGACCCTCCCCTCCTAAAGTCATCTGCTTGACCTCTGACCCAGGAGTGTGGCTGTACTGCAGCTGAGGTTCAGGCTCCCAATGCATACGCCGTCGGCCGAGCGTGCATGTGCAGCCCAGCGTGCACGTGCAGGGCTGCAGGTCGTCTCTGAAGTGGAAGCTCCTCCCCTTGGTTCATGACAGTTTCCATCTGATGACCGGAGCTCTGCTGTTGCTCCTGGACCTCCATCTTGGAAGCAGCAGGCTCCCCCACATCCCCACCCTGTGTCTTTGCCCCCACCATGTGCTCCATGGGGGGGGGTCAAAGGGATGTGATTGACAGCAGGTGTGAAGCGGACACCTCAGATCCGCCACCTCGGACTCTTTGCCCTGTTTCTGTTCCACTGAACGTGTCGCTTCCTGTGATGATCACAAACAGGCCGAGCATTTGAGTTTGAAACCCAAACAGAGCATTTCCAGGTCAAAGCTCAGTGACCCCGGCGTTCGTCTGAAGGTCAGGATCTGCATCCCTCATCTCTTCGGTTTGTTTCTGAGCTCAGCTGATGTTTGTTGATGAAAAGGTGACTCCTCCTTTGCAGAAGGACTTTTGACAGCTGAATTGTGCTCCTGTTTTCTGTCCTGCAGCAGACACTTTTAGTTTTTTGGCCCCTCTAAAGTCTGGATCTGACCAGTGGAAGTGGTTCTGTTCTGGATTCATTGTTTTCCTCAGATCTTCTCATTCTCCTCCTCTCTATTCTTGATCATTTAGTTCTCCATGCCTCTGCTTAGTGCAGGGCCATTCTGTCCCACTCCCCTCCAGGATCCCTCCTTCATGTGGACCCCCCCTCCTGAGCTGTCTTTAGGAGTTTATCCTTACAGAGAAGGAGGGTCTATAAGGGCAGGGATGTTGGTTTAGTCTAGATTAGCCATTCCGTGTTGAATTCTGGGACTTGGTGTTTTTTTCACACGTCACAGGCATGAAGCCCATTGAAGCGCCTGTTGGTGCAAATATTGGGCCAAAGAAATACAATTGAATTAAAATTGAATCAGATGAACCAACAGAACTTTTGGTCTCTTTACTGTAAATGTGAAAAGTGGGGAGATCACGTGATCTGTCGTGGCGGCGTGTGTGGCCTGACACGGTCACGGTTACGTTCAAACCAGATGAAAACTGCGCCGCTTTTGCGCACGGAGAACCCACCAGCACGCACGCGGGCAGCGTGTGGGGTTGCTTTTCTTCTTCATGGGGGGGGGGGGGGACTTCAAAAGTCTCCATAACCACAGGCTGCCCCCCATTTCCCGGCGTTATGTCAGAAAGTGCAGGAGAAGCAGCCCGACGTCTCGGGTGCTATTCGTGGGCAGTGGTGCCACACTGGCCTGGGGGGGGGGGGGGGGGGGTTTGAATGCAGCTTCTACCGGGAGCAGTTCAGCCACTTCTCCATTCATCCTCTGGCGCGCGGGGATCGGCTCTGCCCGCAGCTTTCTCCGCATGACCGCGCTGCGCTCTTGGCACAGTTACGCACGAACGCAGCAGAGACGCTGGGAGGATCATGAGCAGACCGCTCCACGCTGCAGCCTGCAGCAAACACTAGGACACCATGAAGCCGCGCGGACACTCCTGCAGCCTTTCTGCTGTGTGATCGTTGTCTGATCCCCGGAACATCATGCCCCACGCCCGGAACAAGAACCCCAGCCCCATCCCAGAGGTGACGTGGGACACGGGCTCCAAGGAGATGAACGAGACCTGGAAAGGAGCGATCGCCTGTCTGGGGGTTGCCGTCTTCTTCGTGATGACCATCGGGATCATTTACTGGCAAGTGGTGGACCAGCCCAACAAGAACTGGATCCTCAGGGGGGCTTTCAGCGGACTGATCTGGGAGCGCAGGACCCACTCGCTGGTCATCCAGACTCTGGCGGAGGACCGGACCTTCGTGGAGATAGATGTCGGGAACGTCGGGAACCCCGATACCGAGGTTCCGTTCGTGAGGAATCTGTGCTGGCTCAACAAAACCGAGTTCTGCTACACGTGGGACTCGGTGGCAGACGTGAAGATCTCCCTGGAGCCGGGGGGGGACTCGGACGCGGAGTGTTACAGCATGGTGTGGGCGCCGGTGCATTGCCATGTGGAGCTGAAGGTGGGTGCGCACGCGGGGTCAGCGGAGCGCCACCGCGCGCAAAATGTAGCCTCATGCGCACAAATCATCCAAACGCCCCTCCACGCATCGCAGGTAAAACCTGAGTGGAGCTCAGGTGAAAAACGGGCCCCCGCCCAAACTGAGAAGCAGAAAAGTTGAGCTTTTTGGATTTTTGGAAGAGAAAAAGTTTCAGCGGAGATTCTGATTTTACTGAAAGGATGAAGTTTAGTCTGCTGACCCCCCCAACTGATCTGCCCCCCCACCCCTATATGATCCGACCCCCTCCATCATATGATCCGACCCCCTCCATCATATGATCTGACCCCCCTCTCCCCATCTGATCCATTTACCCCATCTGATCCCGGCCCCACCCCATATAATCCTGACCCCTCCATCATCTGCTCCTGACCCTCCACCCCCTGATCCTGACCCCTTCCCCCATATGATTTGACCCCCCCATCTGATCTGAAACCCCTCCCCATCTGATCTGAAGCCCCTCCCCCATCTGATCTGGCCCCCCTCCCCATCCTGGAAAATAACGTAAAGCAGTTTCTAAGTATAACTTCAAATGGGGTCTTAACACAGAAAGCCTCATGTGAGTTTTGTTGACCTCTGACCTCAGGTTTCTCAAATTCAGCTACTCTGTGGAGGTCATGGTGTTTCTCTCCTGGGGGGTCTCAGGTCACTCTGCTCTCCTTCCAGAGCTGCTTCTCCATGGTCAACGTGTCGTGGTACGGGGGGGCCAGCGTGCGGGGGCAGACCTGGCCCATCAACGACCAGAACGTCACCATGCAGCCCTTCGTGGTCAGCGACCTGAGGAAGGCCCCCCATGGCTTTGGCTCGGTGCTGGAACGCTACTTCCTGGGTTCCTCAGGTGAGGCCCGGGGGCTCCGGGGCTCGGGGTGTGGGGTGTCAGGACCACAAACAAATGGAAATGAGAAACACCTGCAGGTGAACATCAGGGCGACAGTAAGCCCAGTGCTGTGTTCGCCGTCACCTGCGGATGGGCGGACGCCCCCAAAACATCCTAAATGAGCAGGGGGGCATGTTTGGATGGGGAGCCGTATTACTCAGTAACTCTCAGGTGTTTCTGGGGTGTCAGATTTTGTGCAGGGCAAAAAGGAAGGTGGGAAGCGGATGTGAATGGTTAATGTGACTGATGTGGAATGTGCGGGGGCATTAGGCCAGGAGCTTTGGGCTGAAGTGTCTTAATCTGGTGTTTGTTCACAGAGCCGCCCCTCCACCCGGGCTTTGATACAAAGCAGATTATCTTTGTTCTCATACACGGAACATTGTGTAAGAAAAGAAAACCAGCCGCTCTTGACGCCCCCAGTTCTGACCAGCAGGAAGCTGCAGACTAACCTGCTGCCCCCCCATCAAAGAGGCTTTAATTTCCACCCAAAACCAGAGCTTCCTCCCTCATTGGACCTCCACGCTTCATAGTCTGTCCCGTGTTTCCAGAGGAACTTCTGCAGGCAGAACTTTCTCTGCACTCAGCAGCTGAACCAGACGGGGACCGGTTCATGCGGTTCTGTGCGAGCCTGAAGCCCGGTCTGCTGGAACCTTCAACCCCCCCACGAGAAGAACATCAAACAGCTTTCCTGCTGCTTATTGACGAGCCCATGTCAGCCGTTCGGCCGTTCCATCCGGCAGCCGGGGGGGTGAAGGTTGGCTACAGCAGCTAACTTTCCATTGTTGTTGCTCAAACAGGCGTGTGTGAGGAGTGTGCACGTGCACGTGCAACAGCCTTCATGTGTGTCCAGAGAGCTTCGTTCTCCTGAAGTTTCTGCTGCCTGAAGGTCACATTCAGAGTTTTATGGGAAAGTTGGAGCGTGGTGAAAACGCCCTCCTGGCGCCGGGATGAACCTTCACCGCTCTGCGCGTGAGTGAGCGGTCTGCAGAACCTGGACCTGCTGGTTCTGCCGGTTCCGCTGGGCCTACTCGTCCTGCCGGTTCTGCTGGACCTGCTAGTTCTGTGGGTTTCATGTCTCACGGATCCACAGCCAGACCGTCTGCGTGTCCCGGACGGCGGTGGGACCCGGAGACCCAATACTTGGTGGGGAGCAGCTGAGGTGTCACCAGGATCTCTTTGACATTCTCCGTTGCAAACACGTGAGAGGATCTCTGGGAGGCGGACGGCTCTTCTGCGGCTTAAGCCCTTCTTACATCCTGATCTGAAGGAATCCGATTAGAACCCCAACACCAGAACCCGCCTGCATGAGAACAGCACATTGAAACCAGAAAGCGGGTCTGAGGACAGCCCCAACTCTCGGGCTCCAGGCCTTGCAGGTCCGCCTCAGGCCAGTTTTCTTCCGCGGTTTAGAGGCAAACACCTGCAGATGCGAGAAGAGGAAAGTGAGGAGTCAGGGGGTGAGGAGTAACCTGAGGAAGAGGAGGCATTCCAGTCATTCCAACCATGAGCCAAGTAGTTTCCCGCTTCAAACATCCCCGTCATTGTCATTTTCCTTTTGGATCGGAGTTCTCCTCACTCCAGAAACAAATTTTTTCTGGGTCTAGGAAGAACTAAATGTCCTCAGCAGAACCAGACCAACCACATCAAAGGAGGTCAGAGAGGACGCTCACTGGAGGAAGATGTTTCACAAACGTCTGGATGAAGGTCAGACCAGAGAAAGATCGGCTGTGCCTCTGGAAGCAGAAGCTCCGCCTCCAAACAGCCTGAGGCGAAGCGGTGATGCTGCAGCGCCGTTCTCCGTCCGGATCTGTACATATGCTCAGCTTCAGGATCAGAACCTCAGGATCAGGACCTCAGGATCAGAACCTCAGGATCAGGACCTCAGGATCAGAACCAAAGGATCAGAACCAGAGATCAGATCAGAACCTGAGGATCAGAACCTGCAGGTTCAGAACCTGCAGGATCAGAACCTCAGGATCAGAACCTCAGGATCAGAACCTGCAGGATCAGAACCTGCAGGTTCAGAACCTGCAGGTTCAGAACCTCAGGATCAGGACCTCAGGATCAGAACCAAAGGATCAGAACCTGCAGGATCAGAACCTGCAGGTTCAGAACCTCAGGATCAGAACCTCAGGATCAGAACCTGAGGATCAGAACCGTCAGGATCAGGACCTGCAGGTTGATCTGCCGTTTGTCCCGATGAATCCCATCAGTAATGTTTGTTTTTGACCTGCAGGTGTGGCGGTGCTGGTTCCCCCCGACATCCCCCTGCAGCTGGGCCTGGACAGTCGGCAGCAGTTCTGCCTGCAGTCCCGGGCGGGTCTGGAGCGCCCCCTGCTGCAGTACAGCGTGTGCGTTGCTCCCCACCTCCGGGCCGCTCACCAGGGGGCCCAGCAGCAGCTCCTGCAGCGCAGCAGGGAGCTGCCCGGCATGAGGGCGCTGTGGTGAGTTTGGTGACTGTATCCACCCACCCCAGTGACACTCGGCTCCTGAATGCCCCCCCATGTGTCCTACAGGCTGCCCTTTTGGAAGCTGCTCACCAATGTGGACTCAGGGCTGAAGGTGGAGAGGGAGCTGAGGACCTTCTCTAACCGTCTGAGGAGACACCAGCTGGGGGAGGGAGTCATCAGCCTTAGCGAGCATTCCACCACCCTCCTCTCTGAAATGGTCAGTTTCTGCCGATGCAGTCCTTCATTTCATACACCGCCCCAGGTTCTTCTCTGGACGCGATCGCCATGACGGCACAGAACTTAAGAACAGAATCTAAACTGTAAAACAAACAACAAATGTATGGGGGGGGGGGGGTCAGAAGTACTGAGTCAGCATGATTGAACACCTGGTAAACAACAGGTGAACACCTGATAAACACCAGGTGAACACCTGATGAACAACTGCTAAACAAACACCTGGTGTACACCTGGTGAACACCCGATGAACACCTTGTGAACACCTGGTAAACACCTGGTGAACACCTGCTAAACAAACACCTGGTGAACACCTGGTCTACACTTGGTAAACACCTGGTGAAAACTTGGTAAACACCTTGTGAACACCTGGTAAACACCTGGTGAACACCTGGTGAACACCCGGTGAACACCTGGTCAACACCTGGTCAACACCTGGTGAACACCTGGTGAAAACTTGGTAAACACCTTGTGAACACCTGGTAAACACCCAATGAACACCTGGTGAACACCTGGTGAACACCTGGTGAACACCTGGTGAACACCTGGTGAAAACTTGGTAAACACCTTGTGAACACCTGGTAAACACCTGGTGTACACCTGGTGAACACTTGGTGAACACCCGATGAACACCTGGTGAACACCCGATGAACACCTGGTGAACACCTGGTAAACACCTGGTGAACACTTGGTAAACACCTGGTGTACACCTGGTTAACACCCGATGAACACCTGGTGAACACCCGATGAACACCTGGTGAACACCTGGTGAACACCTGGTGAACACCTGCAAAACTCTTATTTATTTCCGTTTTCAGCCCTTAAAATGAACTTGAAGTTTGTTTCAAAAGGTCAAAACCCAAAATGCTGCTTCATCCCAGCTCAGCGAAGGTCAGCAGAGATGCAGGTCAGAGTTTCTGAGCGTTCAGGGTCACGGATGAGCAGCTTTCCAGGTTGCATCTGTGACCTTTGGCCTTAGAAGGAGCTTTCCCTGAAGTTCTGGTAGTTCTGGATCTGCTCCTATAGAGACTGTAGCCCAGTCTGCAGCCGGCGTGAGGAACCGGATGATGGAATGCCTTTGACTGTCGTTCCATTACTGAACAAAGAAAGACGAGAACAGAAAACAGAACCTCCTTGGGGAGACCGTGCTGCTGGGGGGCTGCAGACCTGATGGGACCTCAGCCAAGACTAACGATCCTGACACCGGCCCACGCTGGGCTCCGACCGGGGATCCGCCCGTTCTCACTCCGCATCAGGTGGAGAACAGGGTGTTCCTGTTTCCAGCTGGGGGTGGGGGTGGGGGGCACAGAACTTCCTGGAATCTCAGGTTTTTTCATACTTAAAAGCAGCCATGCGTGCCCCCCCCCTGCACAGGAGCGGGGGGGGGGGGGCTTTGTGAAAATGAAGAGTTAAATATGGCCCCCTTAGGTTTAGTTCTCCTCAGAGGGGCAAACCTCATTAATAACCCCCACCCCCCATATTTAACTCTTCAGCAGGGACTGCTGAGACGTCGTCTGTTCCATCTTTGGGCGGCAGTGGCTCAGGCGGTAGAGCGGATCGTCCAATGAACGAAGGGGTCGGGGGTTTGATGAATGTGCATAAATGTCCCGGTGATGGTCAGAGTGGCCCCGCCCCCCCGTCAGTCTGCCCCGGGGCAGCCGTGGTACATCAGTAGCTACCATCACCAAGAATGAATGAATGATGGACATACTGGAAGAACTTTGAGATAAATCCATTATTATTATCATACGAGATGCTCCTCCTTCTGGGGGGCGGTAAGGGGGGGGGGGGTCCTCAAAGCTCTTTGATCTGAATCAGTTGATTTTAGGGGATTGTAACTTGCTCCTTAAACATTCGGGTTTCTGCAGGACCACGACTTCCTCAGCAGCAGGAAAAGGGGGCCGTCCAAGACCAGGGACCTCCCACTTGTGAAGCTTCTCAACATTTCCATAACCCTGTCCCCCTTCATGGGGGTGGACAGCGCACGGTTCCACTCCTCCCTGACTGACGGTACTGAGGCGTACTGGCTTGGCCTGCCCTCGACCCCCCAGGGAAAGCTGGTGAGACCTGAGAGATGCAAACCATGCAGATCCATGATCATTACCCCCCCCCCCCACACACACACACACCTTCACACACCTCATGTTAGAGGACGACCAGCAGGTTGAACCCGGCCCCTCCCCATCCTCCCCAGATTCCCATAATGAGTCGGTGGCGAGGGAACTTTTGCGTGAAACTGAATCTAACCAACCCCGGCGCTGTGAGCTGGTTCCTGGACCGACTGGGATTGCTGCAGGCCCATTTGGGAATGGAGTATGTCATGCTGGAAGGCGGGGAGGGGGATTTGTTTGAAGAGCAGGCCCTGCGGCCCCCACCGGCTCTGGCAGGAGACAAGTACATCGAACTGCTGGCTGACCTGGCCACTGGGATGGGAGACTCCACCGTCATGACCGCCGCCACACGGTACGCCAGCTCCGCCTCCTCTTTCTGCAGGCCGTGCCCCGCCTCCTGAAGGCGCCTGTCCCCGTTTCCTCAGGTCCAGCCACAAGCCGCTGTTCGTGAGGATGCCGCCGCTGCAGTCCGACTGGAGCTCGCTGGGACTGAGGGGGCTCATCCCCTCCCTGCTGCACCACACGCTCCTGGGATACAACTTCCTCATTCCAGATGCCGTCGGTAGGAAAATGCTCCCGGGTCACTTTAGAACCCTTTGCTGTTCTGATGGGTTTAGACTAGTGTTCTGAGACCCAGAAGACCCTAAACATGAAGGGGAGGGGCTTAGAAGACCCACTCGGGGGGAAATTGTGTTTTCAACGTGTTCTTGTAGCATTTTTCTGATGATGGAGGACATTTACAAATAAATCTGATTTCTGAGGATTTCTTTAGCAGAGCAGAAAATGCTGCTGGAAAACTTTTAGTGGTTTAGTCCTACAAACTACAATCAGCGGGCTAAAAGCTCCGCCCCATCCTGATCCATCCATGTAGACGTTTGGTTTCCTCTTCCTGAAACTATGTCCAAGTAAACAACACAGTTTGGCTAAAAACAGCATCATTATCATGAAAAGACCACCGGGAATCCTTTGAAAACAGATCAGAAAACCATCAGAGCAGGACTCTCATAAAGATCCACTCTGGATCGGTGGAAGATCCCGTTGACCGCCAACGTCATCACCTCCAGCCTTCATCTGTCTTCTCCATCTTGGCAGGAGGCTCTCTGTCGGCAGAACCGGTCTCAGATGAGGAACTGTTCATCCGCTGGCTGGAGATTGCAGCCTTTCTCCCCGTTATCTCCTTCCACACCCCTCCATGGGTCTGCGGAGAGGACCAGGTATGGTGTCTTTGTAAATGAATCTGTTCTATGGCGTTGTCATAGCTTGTGTTTGGGAAGTGAAAACAGACTCGGCTATGACTGGCTGATTGAGTGGACGGTTGACGTGACGTTCTGCTGTCTTTGTGCCCTTGAACCTCGCGTTGGGGCAGGTCTTTGACCTTTTGGAAACACGCTCAGGTAGGCACCTGCTGGAGGTATTTCCATAGAAGCTCCTCTCAGCTGATGTTCTGCTGGGGTTGGTTCTGAAGCTGCTGGAGACCAAAGTGGTCCAGTTACTGACCGAATCCGAGAACTGGACTGAGTAATGTCGTCTAGAAACGGATTTACCTCCAACTCCAACCAAATGAAGTCTATTCAGTTGTCATTTTTTCAAGATATACCCAGGCCGCCATATGAGATCCAGGTGTTGTTAGTAACCATCTGGTCGGAGTCAACGTTTCTATGGCAACCATCTCTCACCAGTCAGGAGTGAGCTTGTTGGAATGCCACACCCCTAAAACGTGAAGGTTTGCTCTACCAAATCTGTCAGTGGGGCCAGCAGGCTCCGCATAATTTTACTGAGGCGTCTGGTCAGTTTATAACTTGAATAGCTGGGAAAAAAAAGAAAAAATATCGTTAAAAAAAGAGGATTATCAAGAACCTTAAAAAATGTATTAGTTCCAGAATGTTTATTCTGACCAATAGAATGACCAACAGCTGTTATTGCTCTGTGGAAGTCTGTGGAATCAGCAGTTACTTCCTGTTTGGAACGCCAAAGGGGGAGGGGCCACTCAGTCCAGTTGTCAAATACAGTCACTGAGTTCAGCACAGCGAGACAGACGGATGCTTTTCCACAAATCACGGCAGCGTTTCCGGTGTCGTGTGACCAGAACGGAATAGCAGCTTTTGTAATTAGGAGACGGCATTTTATCACATGGTGGTCGTGTCCCGAGTGGTAAATGGTAAATGGTGTATATAAGTATATACTTATATACTTATATAGCGCTTTTCTACCTTCAAGGCCCAAAGCTTTACAGTCACACACTGGTGGCCGCTCCGCTGCCGAACACTGGCGCCAACCTCCCACCAGAGGCAAGGTGGGGTTCAGTGTCTCACCCAAGGACACTTCAAGACATGGGCGTGCAAGGAGGGGGGAATCAAACCTGTAATATTACGATCATGGGTCGACCACCCTACCGCTGCACCACAGCCGCCCACAAAGCAGCCACAAAGGCGCTAAAGCGACAAAACAAGAGGAACGTGTTCTTTCTCCTGGAAAGAAGACACCAGATGTTTTTGGACCCCCCAGCCCCAGAACCAGCAGGTTCTTGTTCATCTGGACTCTGGCTGCAGGAAAACAGAGAATGGCGTCAGACACGGAGGAGTTCTCCAGCGATGCAGCTCAGGTTCCCAAAAGAGTTTCTGTTCCCTCAGAGGATGAGAAGTTTTCCACCCCCCCCCACCCCCACACCCTCCTGGTTTCATCCACCTGTGGTTTAGAGTCCATCTGTTCTGAATTACAGCCTCTGTTCTGGATTTATGGCTCCCGCTCAATACTGGAATGATAATGAATTTGAGGACAAGTCCTGGAAAAAGACTTTAGTGAGCTGATTAAGATTTCCATGAGGACTTGACAGAGTGGGAATGACGGACCCGTTTTTCCCAGCAGCAGACGGTGAAGGCAGGAAAACGGAAGGCATGGTTATGACTTGTATCGCGTGACAAGGATAAAAATAAGCCTTTTGGACGGCAAGGCTCCTGACAGCCGCGAGTTTTCCATGTTGGTGTGCAGCACCCCTTCACTGAGAAAGCTGAATGAAGTCCGTGGATGTTCAGTGGACAGCAGGCCCCTGTGCTGCAGGAGGGAAACTCTGCACCTTTCTTTCCAGACTCGGTGAGACTCGAGACAGTCGCAGACAGGTCACTGCAACGACAGCACCTCAATCAAATGGTGGAAAACCTCAAAGCCACACATGCCTGGCTTCTCAATTAGAGAAAAATCCACTCAAAGCCACGCTGCGACTTCGCTTCATTCCAAACGCTCTCAGTCCTGGTCATGAAAAAGACATTTTCCTAAAAACGCCGTCAAATTCAGGTTGAGTCCCAGGATGTTGGGGGGTTGTGACCTTCTCAGAAAAGTCATGGAAACTAAGGACAGACGTGGCAACAATGAAGTCATGAAGTTTCCTGTCTCATCTAGGTGTTCAGATGAAAAGACACTCCTAACATCACTTAGAAACTCTTTACTTACATTTTCTGGAGTTGAAATTGTTTTTCTTTCGTTGAGTGATTGAAAGCAGTCGGATTCTTATCCCTCTTCAGGGTTTTTTTGGCTAACCAAGGCTTCCTTTTCGGTGTGTCCTGATTGTTGAACCACAGCTGCTGAATCTGACTCGGACCTACATCGCAAAGCACCAGATGGAAGTGGTCCCACTGATTAAGAAATATGCAGAGGAGTGGCAGACGACAGGAAAGCCCGTCTATCGTCCCATGTGGTGGCTCAGTCCTACTGATCCCACCACGTTCACCATTGATGACCAGTTCTTGATTGGAGACGAGGTAATTCCTTTTTGCTGTGATGCTGATGAGCTTCATTTGCAGCTTATGGAGAACTTTCACACAGCTCACAAACGAGGTGGAGTTGGGCTGCACTCACACCAGGTGTGTGCGGTCCGCTTGGGTAGATGGGAAACTCACCTGAACACCTGAGCAGACCCAAACCACAGAGGGACAAAACCGTGTTTGTCAGTCCCTCGCTGTCCCACTTAAAAACCAGAGTGTGGCGTAATGACGCCGTACGACCAGACTGTGGCGTAATGACACCTTACGACCAGACTGTGGCGTAATGACGCCGTTCGACCAGACTGTGGCGTAATGACGCCGTACGACCAGACTGTGGCGTATGACACTGTACGACCAGACTGTGGCGTATGACACCGTACGACCAGACGGTGGCGTAATGACACCATACGACCAGGGCGTAGCTTAATGACACTGTACGACCAGAGTTTGGCGTAATGACACCGTACGACCAGACGGTGGCGTAATGACGCCGTACGACCAGACTGTGGAGTAATGACACCGTACGACCAGACGGTGGCGTAATGACACCATACGACCAGACTGTGGCGTAATGACACCATACGACCAGGGCGTAGCTTAATGACACTGTACGACCAGAGTTTGGCGTAATGACACCGTACGACCAGACGGTGGCGTAATGACGCCGTACGACCAGACTGTGGAGTAATGACGCCGTACGACCAGACTGTGGCGTAATGACACCGTACGACCAGACGGTGGCTTAATGACGCCGTACGACCAGACTGTGGCGTAATGACGCTGTACGACCAGACTGTGGAGTAATGACGCCGTACGACCAGACTGTGGCGTAATGACACCGTACGACCAGACGGTGGCGTAATGACACCTTACGACCAGACTGTGGCGTAATGACACCTTACGACCAGACTGTGGCGTAATGACGCCGTTCGACCAGACTGTGGCGTAATGACGCCGTAAGACCAGACTGTGGCGTATGACACCGGACAACCAGACTGTGGCGTAATGACACCGGACAACCAGACTGTGGCGTAATGACGCCGTACGACCAGGCTGTGGCGTAATGACGCCGTACGACCAGGCTGTGGCGTAATGAAGCCGTACGACCAGACTGTGGCGTATGACACCATACGACCAGACTGTGGCGTAATGACACCGTACGTCCAGGCTGTGGCGTAATGACACCGTACGACCAGAGTTTGGCGTAATGACACCGTACGACCAGGCTGTGGCGTAATGACACCGTACGACCAGACTGTGGCGTAATGACACCGTACGACCAGACTGTGGCGTATGACACCGGACAACCAGACTGTGGCGTAATGACACCGTACGACCAGAGTTTGGCGTAATGACACCTTACGACCAGACTGTGGCGTAATGACACCTTACGACCAGACTGTGGCGTATGACAGCGGACAACCAGACTGTGGCGTATGACAGCGGACAACCAGACTGTGGCGTATGACACCGGACAACCAGACTGTGGCGTAATGACACCGTACGACCAGACTGTACCGCGAAGGGGGGTCTAAGGGCAGGGATGCCAGTATAGCTTAGTCAGTTTGTTAGTTCATTTTTGTATTTTCCTATTGAACTCTTTGTATTCATGATCCTTTTGAGTTCATGTTTTACTTCGAAGCCCATCGAGACGACTATTGTTGTGATTTTGGGCTATACAAATAAAATTGAATTGAATTGAATGACGCTCTGAAGCACCGTAGGTTTTTGTCATTTTCAGTTCTCCCTCAGAAACTAATTTGAGGAGTTAATAGAAAAGCCCTGCAGTTGTGCAGCTGTGATGAGTACATTCAATCTTGTCCATGGAGTTCACTCCGTACAGTTTATCTGGTCTTTAGGAGGCAGATGTCTTAGAACTGAAGCTGTTGTCTATCAGAGGACAGACCCTGAGATCCCGCACTGACCTTTGTGTGTCTGCAGGTCCTGGTGGCCCCGGTGGTGGAGAAGGGGGCCGTGCAGAGGGATATTTATTTACCCGACGGAGGGTTCCAGTGGCAGGACAGCCGGGACGCACAGACGTTTGACGGGGGGACGTTTCTGCAGGACTACCCTGTTCCTCTGGAGCAGGTTGCTGTTTTCTTTCGGAGAAGCTGAGTCCACCGGCGGCGTCTCCTTCCTTATCCAGTTACTGTTTCAATGAGGTCACTTCTTTTCAAAAGGACTTGTGGTCTTGTCAACATGCACTTTTAAACTAGAGACCATCGATCCTGAGTCAAGCCCTGCCTCCAGGTGATTTTTAAAAATGTTTACTTGCACTTTATAGTTCAAATTGTGACTTTGTTTTGTTGCATTTTCCTCCTTTAAAAACAAGGTGTTAATCAGACTTACCTCTTAGTTCTGTTGGTTCTGGGATTTTTGCAGAGTTTCTAAAGAATTGTGCGTTTAAATGCCTTTTTTCTACAGTCTTTCACATTTTAGTTGCTGCTACCCAGAGATTGGGAGGAACAAAGACCCGTTGGCTTAAACAGTCAGATTTATTCACAAAGACCAAATGTTGAAATGAAGTCAAAGAAGTTTTTCTTGTTAGGCCCTAAGTTTCTCTGGATGAAGAAAGCTGCAAGCAGAGATGCCATAAAACCCAAGTCTTCCTCACTCTGAAGGTGTTTTTTCACCTGAAATGACCAGACCCCTGAGCTGATGTCTCCTGAATGTAACTGTTCCAAAGCCTTCGTCCATTTCATGCCATCAAGCTCTCAGTGATCCTCCTAGAACGTTTCAGTTTCTGTGTTGGACACACCTGAATGTCTGCTCAGAGGAAGCTGAGGCCACCAGTCTGCAGCAGAGCTCCGTTCTTTTAAACGGCCAACAGACGTGTTAAAAGGCTCCTTCATCCCCGAGGAGAAAGCTTAGGAAAGTCAACAGGACAAACTGGTGGTTTGGCAGAACGCCACCTTAGCTAGATGGGATGTTGTTTGATGTCTGCCTTAACGCTTTGAGTATTCACGTGCTGATCTTCCTCTGAGTCCACCCAGAAGGACGTCTGTCTTTACGCTGCCTTTAACTGGCCGGCAGACGCGTCTTCAATGAATTCAACCACCGCAGTAGCTGGTCGAACGCGTTTCCGTCCAGGTGGATGAAGCTCATCAGGTTACTGAATGTCTTATTTCAGAATGTGGTGAACACACTGACGTCTTAATGTCTTCAGAGCAGAACGTCTACCAGATGAGCTGTGATCTTCCAGAACCGGAGCTTTCCTAGTTTCCACGTTGAGGTTTTTTTTTAAAGAATTGCTGTGTTTCATTCATCAAAAGCTTGATTTGTTATTCCGTTCTTTAATCAACTGAGCTTCTTTGCCATCTGTCTTACTAACAAGCCTCTTCAAATCTGGGTAGATGGTCTGGATTTGGGGGGTTTGGGAGAATCTCCATGACTGTGTTGTCTGTCAATCAAGAATGTAGAAAGACAAAGTTGCAATAAAGTTTACGTTTTTCCCATATTTTTTGGTCAAACTGTGTATTCCATGATCTTATGGGGGAATTCACGTCCAGAATTGAACAAAACTTCATCATTTTTAAACATAATTCAATTAAATCTCCAGTGTATTGAAAACAAAGACTTGACAGCAGTTTGATAAACATTCATACAATGAAATAAAGCGCGATGATGAGGATGACCACCACATCAACTGGGCACAGAACCTTCAAATATTGCTGTTGCTACAGCCCCAACCACGGCCTCGCCTAGCTGGATCAACCAGGTGAGGGTGCCCCCCAGGTCTGAAACCTCCACTAAGCTTAGGAACCAGCCAACGGTCCAATGACAATGAAGGCAGCTTCAGGTGCAACAAGACACAAAGACGTTAAGGTTCTTCCACTGCAGAAGACAAAGTCCAGACGTAACCGCTTCCCGGGACACTGGGTCAAAAAAGTGGGGTTCCCCCTGAGCAACAGCCTTTCCTCTGTAACCCTTGTTCTATCCTAGGCACTTTACCATTGGGAGGTGGGTCATCTAGACCCACTAGACAGTGCTCTGAACCTTTTTTCTTCAATGATTTGTGATCTTCACTGGTGTCCATGGATTACATGAAATCTTTCCACCTTTGTCCACCTTTGTCATGGTAGGGAGAACACCTCAATGGAAAGGTGGGGGGGTCATCTAAGATAGCACAAGGGTTAAAGAAATTCTCTCACAGGTTGACTGTAGAACTAGTCACACATCTGCATGCAGCGACTCGGGGCATTGGTGGTTCTCTGAACCGGGGCAGCAGAGACATTGGACATTGTCCCAGGTGACTGAGCAGTTCTCTTCTGGGCCGTACCCTTGTAAGATTCCTACAGCTAAAAGTTATGGTTGGATTATAACAGACTACAGGGATGTATACTTTGGATGTTGCAGAGTGAAAACTAGAATCATTCAGTCTAAATACATTTGACTCCAATTCTTTAAGAATAAAAGCCGAAAAAGTAGATTTCCTTTACTGTCGTCATGAACATGAAAGATGATTCCATTTGTGTGAAGTTAGTAAAGCGTTAGCTTTCACGCTACTGAGAGTCTTTTTCTACTTTCCATAACGTCTTTGGTTTATTGAAGCTCCTTCACACTTTCAGCTATTTCAAAACGTTCTGGTGGTTCAGAATTCTTCTTGTACCCAGGTTTTATGGTTTTCAAAATATAACAATGACTAAAAAATGTGCATTCCCCCCAGTTAGGCAGGTGTAAATGCTTCAGTAACTCTTTAAGCCCCCAGCTAGCTGGTCTTTGAACGACCCCAACTCTTTCTCAGAACCTGACCCACTCTGATGAAAAAGCTCTTTTTGGAGTTTCTATCTTATTCTTCTGATGTGGGACATTAATGAAGAAAATGAAGATTAAAACTGGATTTCTGAGTATTTCTTTGTTCAAATTGTTGTTGATCAGAAACAGATGAAAAAATGAAAAATATCATATTTGTGAGCTAGAAAATACACTGAGCAAGTCACAAGCTCCCTGCCCCGCCCCTTTCTGATCATCCAGGACTTTAACTCTTTTTGCTGCTACTGATGGAAAGTGTTACATTTCCTGGACCTGGCATTGATGCTGTTATGAAATGTTGCCCGTTTTCACTGCTAGAAGTTGTGTTTGCAGAACATTCTAGGGATGATAAAACTGACTTGTTCCGGTTGGAGATAGAAGAGAATGTGGCTTGAAATGTGTCTACAGCAGCCAATGTTCTGCTGACTGCTTAATATTGAGAATTTAGAATGAAAAGTAAAGCATCGTCTGCATAAAGACTGTTTTTATGATGAGTTTTTTTTTGGTTTAATTCTCCACATCGTGCTGTTGTTGCAACCGTTGATTCAATAAATATAGATGAAGCATTTATGGCTATTGCTTGTGCTAAAGTGTCTACCTGTAAAACATTCTACTTCCTCCTTAGAAGGCCCACAGCGCTTCCCGGCTCCATCGCCGAACACCAGGAGCAACGTTCAGTGTCTTGCCCAAGGACACTGCAACACTTGGGCAGGAACTGAACCTGCAACCTTCTGATCAGAGGTTGGCCGCTCAACCTCTGCACCACGGCCGACTGTGCTGCAGAGGTCACATGATCTTCCAGTGGTGACTGCTGAAAGTGGCAGTGCTCGATGCCGATTGGTTGGTTTCAAACAGATTTACAAAGTATAAGCAGCTTAGAGTCCTACTGAGCTCATAAGAGAAACTTGGACCCAGACCTGGACCTGGACCTGGATCTGGTCCTGCATCCTGAGAAAGTTCAAAACGACCCAAAGGTCAGCGGCTGTTGATCAGAAAGCAAAGCGCAGCAGCGGTGCTGAAGTTTCAGACGCTGACGACGTTTTGGACGTGTGACCAGCGTCCGACATGCAGACGCCACATTTGAAACATCTGCAGCCGCTGAGCTGAACTCAGAGCTGCTATGCAGTCGTTCATTTTAACCCCTCAGTGGCTGAATTTCTTTCAAGCTATGAAAATCTTTGTTTTGTTTTTTCTTTCGTCCAGCCCACTTCCTGTTGTGGTCGCAGAAATGGACCCTGAAGCTGACGGGGTGTGTGTGTGTGTGTTCCTGTCAGGCGACAACCAGGAGCCGATAATACTGATAGATAATACTAATAAGTAACACTAATGATAACTAATAATTATAGGTCACATTGGCTCCTCTCTTTTCTCTTGGGGGGTGCAGGAGAGCCACATCAATTCAACTGGTGACAACCAGAGCTGCAGGTCTCTCCAAGGTCTACTTTTAGAAAGTGCAGGTCAAGGTTTCAGGTTTCAGACTCTGCTCAGGAACAAATGGCTTTTCCGGGCCTCTATCAGAGTCTGAGACTTCATCCTGGTTCCCCCATGGCGGGAATGTGACCTCCATGCAGGTCCGGATCATGCCTGAACAGAAAAGACCAAACTCCTCCCATTTCTGTCTGAGGAACCGAACCAAAGGCTCAGGCAGAACAAGAACTCAGGAAGGCAGTCTTCAAGAGGGGGGGGGGGGGGGGCATGGCCTCCTCTCAGCTGTCTGAGAACCTCCTGCTGCTTAACGGCTTCATTAGCAGCTTATGACTGAAGACCCCCAGGAGGAACACATGAAGACCCCACCCACGGCGGGGAACAGCGGGTGGGATCGGATTTTGACGGCAGGCAGGTTTCAGCTTCAGAACTAAAAACCAGAACCATGACAGGAGCATGACGGGTTTGAGAACTTCTCCAGATTCCCGCTGCCGCCGTACACTCAGCATCCAGGACCTTTGGACAGCCTGTCTGCGTTCACACTGAGGTGAACCGCACCAGAGTTCACCTGCAACTGAACAGACACCCACCCTCTTAGGAGAACCAGAGTTCTTGTTGAGTTCTTGCTTCTCCTCAGCCTGGTTTCCAGCTGGTCCATCAGGCGGAGGAGGAAGTGCTTTTCTTCCTCCTCTGGATGGACGAGCTGAGTCTGGAAGCATCTTCACCGTTTGTGTGTTTAAAGGTTTAAAGAAACATTTTATCCTCTTTCCTTTGAGTCCTTGAAACATCAAATGTGAGGAAACACAGACGCACAGAAGAGCTTAGCTTTAACTCAAAGACGCTGCTGTTACCATTCCAGATCCATCAGGAGGTGGAACCGCCCTGATCCGTTTCCGGTTCTGACTGTTGAAGCTTCTGAACGCACAAATCCACATCAGCAATTTGGTAATAAGTCGCTAAATGGAGACCAAACTAAAGTCAGTTGTGATCAGATTCTGTCTCCCCCTGCTGGTTTCCAGACAGAATGCAGCCCAGAGATCCGCCAACTAAAACCCGGAATCCTAAATGAACCCGTCAGATTCCCTCCCAGTGTTGAAGGAATCCCTGTACGCCTCAGCCTGCTGATGCCACCGCAGACACTTTCTCTGCCGGCCGATGAAGATGCTGCAGCAGCATGGCGCCACTGAACATCCCTCCTCCTCCCTCCCTTCAGTCTGTGACGAGGCCGCCGCCAGGAACCGTCAAATCCCCGTCAGAGCGCCGCTTTAGGTCTAAGGTCAGGATGAGAAGACATGGAGCTGGCGCCGCATGTGGCTGCAGGACATGGAGTTTATTGTTAAAAGGTTTGGTTCCTCTGCTGCTCGTCTTCTTTAAATTACAGGCAAACATTTACAGCTTCATCTTTAAAACATGCAGCAGTGTAAACATCTGATCTACGCAGATAAAAAGTCAAACCACAGGCAGCAAACCAAACGAGCATTTTCATCTAGAGATCAAACTTAAATTAGTTTTTATTATCGTCACATTCAGCTGTTAGATGTAGGAATTCAGACCCAGAAGAAGAAACTATAAATAAATAGGATGGACTGACGGCTGCCGCTCCTAAACGTCACTGAAGGAGACGCTGGCGTGGCGGCCACGAGGAACCCAACCCCAACCAGGCAGTGCGGGACCTCCCGGCCCCCCAGCAGCTTCCCCCGGGCGACACTGAAGCTGCCAAAGTGGATCTTCCCGGTTTATCCATGGCGTGCACAGCAGTGATGACCTCCCACCCAACCGTTGCTATGCCAACTACTGAAATGACCCTAGTGTGACCTCTGTCCAAGTGGAGCAGCGGCCTCCAGCAGCACAGACCAAAGAGGAGAACCATGAAACGCTCCATGCTAGTGAGCAAACTTTGATTGGAACCCTCCTGGGTTTGTCACTAAGGCACCTGAAACAGACTCTGATCTGTGCAACACCTGGACTGCAGGCCGGCTCTGCCTAGAGAGACGCACACCAGCTTTGATTCTGAAATACGATTAGCTTCACGTCCTCCCAACCCCACCCACTGATTCTGTACAAGCCTAAAGAAAGAGACTCTCCGAGAGCGGCTGCGGCTGCTGCTGTGGCTGCTGCTGCGGCTGCGCGGCGCCTCGTGCACGCACACCCCGTCACTCGCTGGCTTTGGGCTCCAGGTTGAAAAGGCCCAGAAGATCCAGCATGGCCTGTCGGATGTTGGAGCCGAAGCGATGAGAGTCCTGAAAGGCAGGCATCGGTCGTGAGGGGGGGGCCAGCAGAGCTCTGGAGAGCTTCCCACAGCAAACTCACCGTTTCTGGACTGGAGCGCTTGCTGGAGATGTGGAAGTTGATGAGTTCCTCCCCCACAATGATGTAGGAGACCCCGTAGCCATCGTCGGCGACCTTTGAGCACAGACAGACGCTGGTCAGAGAGCGGACTCCACGGCCAGCGTCACTCACGTTTGGGCGGACGTACCGGACCGAAGCCCCCCCCCGCAGACACGTATTCGGGGTGTCTGACCAGATCAAACAGCTCCACCTGCTGCAGAGGCGTCTGACTGGTGGAGAGCCTCCACGGCTCGGACAGCACCTGGGGGAGGACAGAGCTTTAGCCGGCGCACAGCGGGATGTCCAGCAACCACAAGCAGCCTCACCTCCTTCAGGAAGGACGAGTCCTCGCCCAGGTACTTGGAGACCACGTAGAGACAGAAGAGGTGGCGGTCGATGCCGTGTCCCGTCATGGCCAGGCGGTACAGGTTCTGATGTTTGCTGGCAGCCACTTTGAGCAGGCGGAGGCGCTCCTCCCTCTGCGGCGAGGAGCAGGAGTGAAACACGGCAGAGAACACAGCGGTCTGCGGTCGGGCCTGACGGCGCCGCTCACCGTCTCCTCGCGGGTCATGGCGCGGACGAAGTCACAGGTCTCAACCGTGCACGAGCGCACGGTTTCCGTCCGGCCCTCCCGGAACAGGCGGGTCATGGAGGCCTCATAGGTCAGGCAGAACTTCCCCTTGTCCTGTTTTCAGAGGAGCAGAGCTTAAGGCCCGCCCACAGCCCACCTCACCTGGGCAGGTGTCCCGCACCGGCTGCTGGACTCACTCGGAAATGGGCCAGCTGGAGGGCGATCTGGATGAAGGCGTCCGGGCTGGTGCGGCACTTCTTGATCAGCCCCTTTCCAAACTCCTCAAAGGGAATGATGTGGCAGTCCACGTCGTCCGCCAGGGCGCGCGCCACGGACAGCGAGCACTCGATGACCTCCTGGCACTGGCGCGTGGACAAACACACGATCATGCGGCTCATTTGACAAACGGCTCTTTGGACCGGCCCCCCTGTGAGGAACGGCTTTTACCTCAGCGGGGATGTCCCACTGCAGCCTCTGGGGGCCGGGCAGGGTGGGGTGGGGCTTCCCTCGGCAGTGGCCGTCGTCGGCGTAGCCCAGCCTGACGGGGTCCATGGACAGAACGTGCTGCAACACAACAGATGTTGCTCTGCTCAACGCCTGGTCCCGTCTGAGCGGACGCCGGGCTTTATGACCCGCACAGCCGTACCTCCCACAGATGACCCACGATGGGGGCGTCGGCCCACGAGTGCTCGGCGTTCAGCCCCATGGTGCCGTTCTTGAAGACGATCAGGTTGAAGGACTTATCGAACCACCTGAGGACAGAGTCTAGCGTCAAGAACAGGCCGGGCCCCACATCAGATCACAGAGGAGCGCCGGCGCCACCTGTCATGGCAATTCCCGTGCAGCAGCGACTTGGCGTAGCTGTCCAGAGACTTGACTTTGTTGTCCAGATCGTAACGCTGCTCCGTGTCGTCCAGGGTCACCACGAAGGCCGCCTTCTCCACGGCTTCCAGGGACTGCTTGTTTTTCCCACGGCTGAAGTACGTTTCACGGCACTTTGCCCAGGGAGTCCTGCAGAGGTCAGGAAGCCAGGTCAGCAAACCCCACCACCCCCCCCATCACCGGCTGTGTTGTGTTGGCCCCACCTCTCCCCCGCGGTCAGCGCCGCCAGCTTCTCCTCCCCCGGCAAAGGCTCCGATTGGTCTGCCAGGATCCTCTCCATCTGCTGCTCGATCTCGCGCGGCAGCAGCAGCCGCCCGTCATAAAACATCCACACCTTGAAATAGCGCCCCCTGTGGTAGACCACGATGTGTTTGCTCTCGTTCACGTGCTGCAGCGTGTCTGTGGGGGGAGACAAACAGACGGGAAACAGGGAGGAGGAGCATTTCTTCTTCAGGTTAGGGTTTCTGAGGCGACGGTCTGGGGTCCTGCACACCAGCTGTCTGCGCGTGACGGGAAGCCTGCAGGACGTCCCGTCTGTTAGCGTGTCCAATCTCAGACCAGGTGATGACAGGAGCCCTGAGAGTCCAGGACGTGGGACATGCGGGGAGGTGGGGTTACGGAGAGGGATGGGCTGATGGGAGGACGGGGAACGGAGACAGTGCTGGTCTGAGCATCAGAAGGGTTTGGGCTCAAACCAGAACTGACCCGGTTCTGAGCAGAGGAAACACAGCAGAAGGAAAGAAACACACGACCCCCCCAGGACAAACGGCTGCTTCTTCACCTGAAGACCGGTCTGGGCTCACAGGTACCGGTTTACCCTGACGTTAGTCCATCCAACATGCAGACTGTTTGACTGAAGGACCAATCCGGCCTCAGATCAACTAGAAAAGCCTTTTTCCCCACAGAGGCCAATATTTAGGAACTCAAAAGGAGAAGGACGGACTTCCACTTAGAACGTTCTGTGCTGAGGACCAAGTTCACTCGTCTCCCTGATCTCATCAGCTGGAGTCTCGCCTGAACACCCAGAGTCTGTTTCAGCCGCTTCTTCAAAGTCCTCAACATTCTTCCTCTTTCAGCTTCCACCAGTGTGTCCTCTCCTCTGCCTTTCTTCATCATCTTCATCACCATCCTCACCCACCACTGCTTTGCAGTCTCTGATCTCCTGCAGATTACACCGTCTACACAGGATGTGGTCTGTCTGAGCTCCTCTGTTCCCGCCTCTTCTCAAAGAACATTTCCATCTTTGAACCGCCATCCGTCCTACGCTCCTCTCCTGGATCCCAAACCTCCTCATCACCAACATGTCCACTGGCTTCTGCTCGATTACATCTCTGGGCAAACCCACCAACAACAGTAACGCAGCCACACCTTCCATTCCCCTCTTGAGACTCATCACTGATTGGGCCAAGAGACGGTTTCTATGACAACCACATTCATCAATCAGGAGTGAGCTTGCGGGAAGGCCACACCCCTTCCACTTGAAAGCAGGCTACACAAAATCTATCAAATGTTGTGAATGTTAGACGTGGGGCCAGCAGGCTCCACCCACTTTTATTGAGGCATCTGATTGGTCGGTTTATAACGTGAATAACTTGAATTGCAGGAAAAATATAAAAAAACAGGATGCATGCGCGCTCCTAAACCCATGTGTGATTCGTTCAAGAACGGTCGGTGAGAATACAGCATGAAACGTAAGTCTGTGTCTGTCTTCTTCTATGGTCGAGGGGGGGCTCTAGCGCCTCCCAAACTTCCTGCTGTGCTTTGCGGTCCCAATGACTTAATGGTTATTATAACCATTTAAAAGGACATAAATAAAAATTGTCGTTAACGATTTTTAAATATTCTCTTGGCAAAGGCTGATAATTGCTAACTAGAAAAACCTCCCATCGACCTCTAACCAGTCACCTGCCTCTTTGCCCCTCCAGGCATTCTGGGTAGTGTAGTCACTACACATAATCTGTGTTTGGTCCACAAACATCTGCTCATGAAGTCCTAAGTGAAGCACGGTGGCAGAGGAATGATAATAAGGACCCAGCTCTCATCCTGAGGGGAGGGGTTGCTCAGCAGCCCCCCCCCCCCCCCCACCATGCTGGTGAAATGGTCCGAGGTGAAAGCAGCTTTCTGGCTCCTCATGTTTTTATCATTTCTACGCTCGCATTTATCCCCCCCCCCCGTCCTACTGCACCGTGATGCAGAGCGGTGTTTGAATGTCATGCAGTGCTGCTGCGCTCTGAGGCAGCAGGTGGAGGCAGCGCCGCTCAGGACTCTACCTGTTTCTACACCTGGAACACGCGTGGTGTTGAACACGCGCTCGTACTGGGCTGAGCACATGGGAATAGTGTGTAGCAGCATGAGCTGAAAAGCAAAAGGGGAGAGTCAAACACAGAGATTACAAAGCACTTCCCCAAAACCCCAGAGAGCAGCAGCCCCCCCACACCCACGCCCTACAGATGAAGTGGGATGAAGGTTGGACGGGAGGAAGACGAGGGACGAGCAGGAGCCTGTGGACCGTCGGCTCAGAGCGCCAGCAGAGCGCCAAAGCCAGCGCCGCCTTTCTTCCAGGACGCTTCGGCGTCTGTGACGGCGCCCGGCGCCGCCTTGGGGCTTTGCTGCTGCTGGTGGCCAGACGTCAGGCTTTGCAGCGGGGCGGAGGACCCTCCTCTTACCTGTCTCCACGCCCGGGACGCGGGTGGTGTTAAACATTCGCTCCCATTGAGCAGAGCACAGAGGAACCTTGTTGGCCAGCAAGTAAATCTAACGCAGCGTCCGGCACAAAACAGAGACAAGCGCATGTGAGTAACAGGAAGCTCATGCATCACAGCGACCGCAGGCTGCAGTCTGACAGACGCAGACACCCATGCAGGCCGAGGACAGACGCGGGAGGACCAGACGCTTCTGACAAAAACACTTCAGTCAGACGCTCAGAGGAAAACTACGGAGCCCTGCAGGAGCCAGTCAAAGGATAAATCAACAGTTACACGGCCTGCAAATGATGACGTCACACCGTGTGATTGGCTGTCCGTCGGTCCGATGACGCGTCAGATAGTGATTGGTCTGGACAACAAAACGACCATAGAAGAAGAAGTGGACGTTCTGCTGTAAACAAGCAGAGCTCCGTCACTGAGCGAGACCATCCTCTAAACGGGCTTTTATCATTGTTAGGTTCCTGTTCACTTGTAGTTGTTTAAATCCGTGCGGCCAGTTCTTCATTATTGGCAGAACCGACCCAGAAGAAGGATTGGCATTAGGTTAATGCGTGCTAACAACATTAGTGTAAATGAACTAAAACTGGAATAACATCAGCCTTTATTTGTCTGGACCCGACTGGAAACACTAATTCACGTCGTTGTTTGTCCATTTTCTCAGGAGCCGCCTCCCCCCGCCCAAAGCCGCTCCTCTGCTTGGAGACACAAATCTCCCGGGAGACCCGGTTCTCCTGAGTCACGCAGAGCAGCCGTACGGCCTGCGGTCCGAAGCCTCCTCTAGAGCGCGCACCTTAAGGAAGCACCTCCCCTTCCCACAAACAGGAAGCTACGAGTCCTGCTGCTCCGCTCAGAGACATGCACATTGTGCATGTGCACACCATCCGTGTGCACGGTTGTTTGGATTTCTTTTTTTTAACCACTGGCACCTGGAGGGTTCCGTAGAGAACCTTCAAACGGCAGAACGTTCTAACTTCCCGAGGTTCAGCCGCTCAGCACGCCACGCTGCTAGAGGAGTCCTCCACGAGGAGGAGCGGGACGTCCCGCCACTTACAGGTTTGATCTGCGCTCTGTCCAGCCTCCTCCTGTACAGCATGATGGCGTGGATGGCGTTCCCTGCCCGCGCCGCCTGGATGGAGGTGGGGAACACGTAGAGGAAATCCTGTGGAGGAGGAATCATGTCACTTCCTGAAACCACAGAGAGCGCGTTGACCTCTGGTTGATGCTGGCGCGAGTGGGCGGTCCCTTTGGTCCGCCGTGACCACCTCACAGAGAGAGAAAAAAACTCAAGTATTTCTGAAAACATCAAGCTAAAAAAACAAAAAAAGAGTTTGTGGAGTTCAGCTAAAGTGAAGTTTCAAAATAAAAGTTGAGAATAAAGTGGCTCTAAAGGCTAAACTGGAGGAGGAAACGTCTGGAACTTCCTTCCAGAAGAACATCTCACCATCAGAAAGATGTTTTATTAATGTTGTACATAAAGTGTTTCACACAAATCTACAATTCATCATTGTGGCAGTGGCTCAGGCGGTTGAGCAGGTCGTCCAATGATGGAAGGCTCGGCAGTTCGATCCCCGCTCCCCCCACTCAGCTGTCGTTGTGTCCCCTCCCTGCCTCCAGTGTGGCTCCACCGGTGCATAAATGGCCCGGTGATTATCAGAGGGACAGTAGGCGCCAACTGGCAGCCACGCCCCCATCAGTCTGCCCCAGGGCAGCTGGGGCTACAACAGTAGCTGCCGTCACCAAGCATGAATGAATGATGGACACATTGGAAGAACTTTGAGCGTCTGGAGAAGCGTAGATAGCTCTAAGCCATTGTTATTATTATTATTTAAGGCTTTTATCCACATTTTACAGTTGGGTCCTTTTGTCTCACAAAGAGAAATCTGCCAGTTTGACCAGACATTCTCAAATACAACGAGGTCGAGTTTCTACTGTGTCTGTTAAACTCCAAAGATCCTTTCCAGGTCGGCCATCACAGGATCCATGACCACAGGGAGCAAGGAACTCTGGGTAAATGACCTCGGCAGGGGATGTTCAAACTCACCATGGCATAGTAGTTACTGTTGACCATGATTGGTCCCCGACCTCTCAGGTAAATATACTCCTCCCACCAGTCACTGACCTGTTGCAGGTGTAGAGAAACAGTGAGGGGGCGGGGCATCAAATACAGAAATGATGACTTTGGATCCAAAACGACTTACATAGTTTGACGCCCACCAGGACTTCAGCTTGAGGTACCACTGCAGCCGGGGGCCCAGGTTCTTCTCAAAGTCTTCAGCCAAACCTTTCATCCTGTGAAACTGCTCGTCATCCATCAGTGGGCGCACCGACTCCAGGTACTGCAGGCAGAGAGGCGGGGTCACACCTTTCAATCACACCTCATCCTGCGGAACGTCTGCCCGCTACAGAACCCACATTCATGGAACTCAGCGCCATTTTACCACGAGTGT
>CM074504.1:26413537-26441447 GCA_037389245.1 Oryzias sinensis
GGTGACAAGAAATAACACGTTCTTCATCTGCAAATGAGAAATTTGACTTTGGAGTGCATTTTGCAAACAAAAATCAGTTTTTCATTCAGAACTGTCAAAAACGCATTTTCAGCTCTAAATAGCACTGTTTGGACTTGTCAACTTACAAGGTGACAAGAAATAACACATTCTTCAACTGGAAATAAGAACTTTCACTTTGGATTGCATTTTGGCCTCAAAAATCAGTTTTAGTCAGCAGCCTTTCCGGAACACAGCCTTGTCATTGCCTCCCGTCAAGCCACGAGCCTCTGCCATTCCTTCAATCCACTACGAGCCTCTGCCGAGCATTCAGGCCATCACGAGCGGCGGTCGCAACCACCAGTGACGTCATAAGCGGACGTAAACCCATCTTGGTCGTGTGTCCTCCCCGGAGTTTGCCGCTTCACTAATAACCCTCTAAACCAAGACCTGAATATTAAACCCTTTCCAAACCATTACAAAATTCACCTGCGTCTTCTTCTGGGTTCCAGCGTCTGGGTCCGTTTATTTCTGTTAGCCATGACAGTAATTTAATATATTATAGTATTTTCGCTGGAATTTAAAATTTGCCACACTTTTACTCAATATCAAATGTACTACAATCTTATTTAAAACCTGAATATAACATTTTTGACTTTCAATAATATATTGCAAGGATAAAGAATACAGTCAGTAAATGTTAAATATTGCTGGGTAAATTAAATCAAGAAGCTAAGCAGGTGGTTTGTTTATCAACCACTTAAAACAATGCAGCAAATGATGCCCTCACTTTAGGTTTTAAAGCTGAAAGCTTTGATTTGAGCAAACCAAGTTGTGTCAGAAGAACTGAGAGAGCAGGTGGAGAACCAGGATGAGTGGGAGACAGTAATGAAGCAATAGCATGAGATCCCAGCTGTACTACAATCTATCTTCCATGCAGGCAGGTGCACAACCAACATATGTTTTAGCAGATGCAATTCCCAAGGTGACTTTGACTCGGACAGTGTGCCACTTGCCTCAGGTTGTCTTTGCATTTCTGATTACTTGTTGAATAGGCGAGATTTTTGCATGCGCGGAGTGATAAAGCAAGGTCCAAATCGAGTGCTGTCTCTGAACATCCTCAGAGACGGGCTGGTGGCCCTCAGCGTTTTGTGCAAATACCCACCATTCTGAAGCAGTAAATTAACCAAGAGTCATTTAAAATTCATAAAGTCGTGGATAGCAGAAATGAACAAATGCAGCCATTAAGACATTTGTGGCAAATTCTGCATGCCCAGAGGGGGTGAAGCAGGGGAAAGAGGGGCATGGCTTTTAGGATGAAATTGACAGTTATTCCATAAGAGATTTTGGGTAACCATTTTGGAATGTTAGATTTTTTTTTTTACTGATTTCTGCTCTGTGTTTCTGGTTGGATAAGAAATATTTCTGTGATAGAAAATGTTTTTGTGGTTTTATGAGGGCAAAAGGGACCCTGCTGTTTAATGACTAGCATGCAGTACTTTTGTTTTTAGCGTTCATGACTGATGGGTCGCAGCAATGCTTAAAGTGAAATGTCATTAAGAGTTCCCAGAGTAGCTAGAGAGGAGAAAAGGCAACTCAAGAGATGAAAGGAAGGAAATGCACGCTCACATCTGGGCACTCTTTCTTTCTTTCACTGACACAAAATCTTTTGCCGCGCTGCAGTTTCTGAGCTAAGGCACTGCTAACAGGCCACCACAGCCTTCCGACAGCCACTGTACATGTCTGCCTCTGTGGGAGGGATAAGGAGCACTGCAGGTCTAGATACTCATATCCGATTTTCTGACTATATCTGATTTTTTTGACGACCCACTTACATCATCTTTTAAAAGTGACCCGTATCTGATTTTTGCATTTACACTATACAATGCTGAAACTATCAAACGTAGACGTTCTGAGGACTACGTAGCAGTATTTCCGCCCTCCGCGGACCTATTTCGGACCTTTGTGATTGCGGTTGTCATGGAGGCAAAGGAGGCGTTGCCTTGGGCGCTCCAGAGGGGATGCACGGGGGAGGAAAAAGGAGGGCTGCTCGACTCTTTCTGAGTTTTGAATGAGGAAGTGTTTGCAGACGTGCTGTACTAAGAGTTTGGTCCAAGTGTTGAACCTTTCCTGCGCGATGACTTCTCTTTTCCAACCGTAGTCAGAAACACACGGGAGATTTCCTCGGGGTTCACTTTTCCGTTCTGAACCCTCAGCCTCCAGAGTGGGTTAAGAAAGACTCCAAAACTTTTGGGCGAGACACCTTATCTTTAATTTACGGTTGTCCGACACCCCCCCGCTCCACGCTCACACCCACTCTCCTCTCCTTACACACACACGCACGCGCGCGCACGCACACACACACGGTCCCCATCATACACGCCCCCCAAAGAAATAAACGGCTTCTAGCCTGTTCCATAGCAACGGTGTCCCGCTTCATTAGTTACCGTTTGCGTCCGGACCGGACATAACAGCGGTTTCCGACTACGGTCTGAAGCCTGAGGCTGAAAGGTAACACACTGACAGCAAAATCAGCGCACAAAAGCACCTTAATAAGTCATGTGATCTCAGTTGGTGGTGTCCTGAATTGATGTCACCGAGGTACGACTCGCATTTACTGGGAAATATCCGATTTGTCTGCTTACATGGCACACGCCAATGCACGTATCCGATTCGTTTCCAATTTATTTCCACATATGAGAGAGGCCTGTATCCGATCTGAGAAAAACAGAATCCATGCGCTTTTGTCCTGCTTACACGTTCACCAGTCATATCCGATCTGTGCCACATGAGAGGAAAAAATCGGAATTGGGTTACTTGAACCATGCAGTGTAAAGGCGGCCCAAGTCAGTGTTTTCCGTCAGTGCCAAATGTTTTTGTGTTTTTTCTCCAGGCCTGACGTTTGGATTAAAGTGGGAAAGGCTTTCAGTCCTCAGTTGACCTTCCTCATTTTGCTTCACTGCCTGCTGATGGCCAGCATTTTAACTGCCAAGCTGTGACTTCACTGATCGGGATCATCAGATCATCATCTTTGATTCTAATGGGTTATTAGTTAAACAAAAAAAAAAAGATAGAAGGGTGCAACGCCAGCCGTAGTTTTAGTATTAAAATAAGTAGAAGATTGATTATTCAGAAAAAGCCAAAAGACTTTTTTTTGTATATATTTGCCTAAAAACTAAAGCCAAGAGGTCACCAGCCAAAATACAGAAAGTAGCATTATATAACTGAACAACTTTAACGCTTTGAAGGCTAAATTTTTTTTCAGCTATAAAAGAAAGTCAACTCTTTTTTTTCTTTTATGTACTGTTTTTCCGCACTGATCTTAATTAATGTCTGGTCCAAGTCTACAGTTTCAAACAAAATACTTGTGGATGTGATGTGAATGTGTGGATCAGTCCAAACATGGTAAATCTGTTTTTCTTTTTCAGATTTGGGATTAAGCCTTTGTCCTTTAGAATAACATCAGATTATTCTGTTTTCTGTGGTTCACAATTTCAGCCAAGAAGAAACACTGCAAACTCTTTGATTCTTTGATAGATTTAAAATCTTGTTTTTAGACATTGAAGATATTTTACCAGGTTTCAAGTTATTTTATCTTATCTTTGCTTTACAACTTTCCATGCTTATCTAAAATCAGCCTAATCAAGATTTCTTGGTCTCATTAAGCTTCAGAATCTGAAGAACAAGAAAATAGTTTTTAAAATGACAAAAAAAAACTTTTGCTCCATACACTTGAGAATAGAAAAACTTGATTTAAGATAAAAAAATTCAAATTGCTTGATTTAAGAAATGTCCATAAGACATCTACATTTTATTAAACAGATTT
This sequence comes from Oryzias sinensis, assembly GCA_037389245.1. Lineage (NCBI taxonomy): Eukaryota > Metazoa > Chordata > Actinopteri > Beloniformes > Adrianichthyidae > Oryzias > Oryzias sinensis. The sequence goes on from CM074504.1 coordinate 26,417,361, forward strand.
AGTTAAAAACATGGTGAAGCCACTTTCAATCTTTCAGACAGTTTACATCGAACACAGTTGTTTTGAAGCCCATGAGAAGACGTTTTCTCAACAGAAAAAACAATCACAAACATCATCTGAAAGTGATATGGCAAAAGTAATTGCAACTAATGAATTCGCACTCTGGAACTTTTTTTTGTATTACTGACGCTCACAAACAGTAACAGAAAGATGATTTTTAACATTTCATAAGTCAGCCTAAATCTCAGGCTGCGTTCTTACGTAAATAACATTAGAAAGACAATATTTTATCAGCACAAACACTTTTGCCTTAAAAATGAAATAATAATATGACGTGTTATCAATGAGCTCACACACTGGGCAAGTGTAGGTACACAGCAAAATTTGCAGAGTAAATTTTACTCAAATTGAATAAAATTTTACTCAAGAGTCAAATTTATTCTCCATCAGAGTGATTTAACTCTAGTTGGAATATAATTTGTACTCTCTGGAGCAATATTTTATTCACAATGTGATTGTTTTTTTTTTACTCTAACAAATAAAATTTTACTCAGATCACTTTTTAAATGTATATTGTGTTAAATTTTGCTCATAGTGGAAATTAATTAATTTCTTTAACTTTAGTCATTTTTACTTCTTGTTGGAATTAAAACAAGGAAGCACTTTTACTAAGAAGTCACTATGCAACAGTATAAAAATTATACATTTGTAGTTTGGTATAACAATGAATAAAAAAATAACAAATAAAGAAATCCATGTTTTAACAGCCACCTTTATTTCATTTTTTTGTACAAGAAACAGTATGGTGCGATATAATAATTTGCATCACTGTATGACATCTGCAAATCAAAGGCTTTGCAACAGAAAAGGTCTTCAACAGAAATGACATGAGGTCCAACATTGGTACACAGCACTTGAAAAGCATTGAAATTCTCATTCAGACACAGTGTTTGCATTGCAAAGTTAACCAACAGTAACCGGTTTTCTTTCATGACAACATTGTACATTTTATGAAAAACTGGCATTTCAAAATTAACTTTCAAACAAACGACTAAGGCAGCACGATACACATTTCCATGGTGTTTGGCCCATCTTACATTAAATACCTTGGTGTTTATTGGTAACTGAATAGTCTCTGGGATCTCATAGCCCCACTCAAGTGCTTTTAAAGATATCATTTTACCTGGTCCTTGAGTAAGTGCGTTGGGGTCAAATGTTTACCAAGTAAAAGCAATATAACTTTGATGCTTTATTGCCAATGTTTTAGTGACATGTTTTTTAAAATAATTATGTTTGGCTTCATAGCGCATGCACCAGCTGTGCAGAATTGGCCCTGTTTTAAGGATACATGTAGGATAATGTACCATGAAATGATGTTTTGCTAGCAGCTTTTTGTGTGGAAACAAATGTTTGAATAACCTGTGGTGTTCAGCAATCAGGTGTTTTAAGTAAACAGTGATACCTTTTGATAGGGTGGGTGAAAATACAATGTTCACTATTTGAAGCAACAATAGCAGCAAATACCAGTGCTGATCACTTGGACAAATTAAGTCTCCAAAGATGAGTGGTAGATTTTAGTGTTTTATATGTTTATTAAGTTTTCAGTTTTAAAACACGATACAAACAGATTCAAAACCCAGTCCCCCACCCCCTGTTGCTGTCAGTGAAATACACACCAATTTAAGTAAAGAAAATATAAGAAAATGAAATGGTACATGTTATAAGCAGAGAGAAACATGAATATATAAAATCAGTCACAGTATAGATGAAATAGCATATATATAAAAAAAACAATAAGTAAAGTGCAAATGTATCAATACACGTAGAAAAAAGAAAAAGAAAGAAAAGGAAAAAAATGGGGGCATCAATCTGTCACACTCGTAGATGGTAGACTAAAAAAGTTGAGAAATGGTCTCCATACCTTATAAAATTTATGCTCTGACCGTCTCACAGTAAATCTTATTTTTTCAAGTTTAAGATGGTAAAGCACATCTCGAATCCAATGTGATAAAGTGGGTGGGGCAGCATCTTTCCACTTAAGAAGAATTAGGCGTTGAGCTAGCAAAGTTGAAAAAGTAATGATCCTCTGACCACCTGCAGGCAATGTGGGAGCCCCACTGTTTATTCCAAACAGAAATACAAGTGGGTTCAAAGTCAGTTTGACTCCCAAGATGCAGCTCAGTGCCTCACAGATATTTCCCCAAAAACACTGTATTTTGGGGCAGTCCCAAAAAGTGTGAATTAGTGTGGCCTCTGCTGATGTGCATCTGTTACACCGTGGATCAATTGGTGGATACATTTGGGCTAATCTGGCTTTACAGAGGTGAGCTCGGTGCACAACCTTAAACTGCAGTAGACAATGTTTTGCACACATTGAGGATGAGTTGATGTTCCTTACAATATTTTCCCAATCTGTTTCACTAATGGTTTCACTAAGATCTTGCTCCCAAGATGTTTTTATGGATAGCATCGAGGGAGACTCTATGGCTGAGATCATGCTAAGCGATATAGATATGGATTTCTTCCGGGTGGGATTGAAGATCAAAATGTTATCCAGAGTATTTTGAGGAGGTTTAATAGGGAACCCTGTGATGGAGGTCATGATGAGATGACGCACTTGTAAGTACCTAAAAAATCTGAGCTAGGAACATTATATTTGTCGACCAATTGTTGAAAAGAGGCAAATTGATTATCAGAAAATAGGTCGTTAAAGGGCTTCAAACCTTGTCGCCGCCACCTCTGAAATGCAGCATCCAACAATGACGGTTGGAAAAACTTATTGGGTGTTATTGGAACTTGTAGGCTCATCCTTAAGTAACCAAAATGCTTCCTGAATTGATGGCAGATTTTAATCGAGTTATGTACTACAGGATTATCAATAGTCAGAGGTTTAACCAGGGGAAGTGTTGCCCCAACGGACCGGGCCCGGCAGAAAGTTTCTCCATCTCCACCCACGGTGGTCCAACATCATTAGAGTAATGTGCCCAGTATGTCACACAACACAGATTAGCAGCCCAATAATAATAGTGTAGATTTGGAAGTGAGAACCCACCATGCTGTTTTGCTTTCTGCAGATGTTCCTTGCGCAGCCGTGGTTTTTTGCCGTTCCATATAAACGCTGATATAATAGAGTCAAGTTTTTTAAAGTAGCTATGTGGGATATATACGGGGATGCTCTGAAATAGATATAGCAATCTGGGTAATATAGACATCTTAACCACGTTCACTCTCCCAACTAGCGAGAGGTAAAGGGGAGACCACCTAGCCAGGTCTTGTTGTATTGTCACCTGCAGTTTCCCAAAGTTTTCTTTAAACAGATCACAGGGTTTTTGTGTTACAGTTATTCCTAAATAAACAAAGCTAGCTCTTGTTATCCTAAATGGGAGAGTTATTTCCTTCATGGCTGAATCAGATATGTTAAAGTGTGGATGCCATGCTTTGAACAACTTTGTCAAATAAAAAAGCCCTTTAAACGCTGATTCTATTGATACCAATAGTTAGCGTCGAAAAAAATCCGAAGCATATGAATAATAGACATCTTTCGAAGGAATCAGAGATTTGAATTTGCCGCTAAGAGCGCAGGCTGGAAGTGACCTCGATATGACCTGTGACGTCACGAACGGCATTGACTTTCGCAGTTCCGCTTCGGACAGCATGTAAACAAAACAGGTAGTCTTCGTTTCTCTTGTGTTTAAATCTGTTAATCATCAACATGCCAAGTCGTTGTGTGGCAGCTGGATGTAGCAATACATCTAGTGAAAGTGTATCTGTGTATAAATTCCCAAAACAAGAAACGCTGCTGAAAAGGGGAAATTTCAAGAAGGTGGACGGCGAAGGATTTTTCCCTCCAGATCTGCAGGAGAGAAGTCTGCGTTTTCGAAGGGACAAAAAAACCGGGACACAAACGAAGAATTTTGAACGGAGAGTTGGGAGGAGGATCTTGGCTTCTAAGTCGAGGAAAGGCGGGTGAGCTGGAAGCGAGCGAGCCGTTTTCTGGGTCGGAGAGGACGGCGCTGGAGTCGGGAGCGGAGGCTGCTAGCCTAGTGTGCATCACGATTGATCACATTGAGGCGAAGTAGTCGTGTTTTCTGTTTTCCTTGGATCCAACTGGAGTATTTCAACGCACTCAATGTTTTGCAAGAGAAGCAACAGGCCTGCAACGTTTTTTTTTCTTTTGCTGTTGAGGTGCCGGTACCGTGAGTAAACTGAACTGTGTGTGTGTGTGTGTGAGCGCGCGCGCGCACGAGAAAAGGTTTCAAACTGGTTCAAACAGGTAAAACTGTTAATGTTCCACAGTTGTTAATGGTATACAGTGACTTTGTTAACTAAATAGTAGTAATATCTGGGAAACTTTTATTTTGTGACATTTATTTTGTAAATTGGGTTGAAAACCAGTGTTTACCTTTGTTTAGATTAGGCCAAAAGGGGACATTTTGAGTATATTTTAGAGTAAGTGGAGTAATTTAATTTTATACATTTTTTACTTAATTGGAGTGGTTTTTATTTTTTGTTGGGGTATCAATTTATATTTTATGTACCAAATTATAATTTATTAAAAAAAGCTTTTGCAAAATTTGGCTAAATATTGAAAGATCTCTGGAGTCTCTTTATTTTCTTATTAGGAGACACGCTTTGATTTATCAGATTGCAAAAGTGACTCATCATCATGATAATCTCCGCAACTTTCCTCTTCATCTTTCTGTTCATCTGATGATAAATCGCTAATATAGACGGTAGCATCACTCAGTGCTTCGCTATCGGTGCTAGCCATGTTGTCTGCCTTTCGTTACGTCACAAACATGGCGGCGCGAAGTCGGCGGAATGCGTGAAGCCGGCGGCCGTCCTCGTTGTTTATATCGCGTTTTTCGCTATTTATTCTTTTTCGAAAAATATTAAAAACAATCGCAACATGAAATAGAGACTATTTACTATATTTTGGCTTATTAAAATAGGCCATGTCACCCACACTTTAAGTGGCAATAACTCACTTTTCTCCAGATTTATTTTGTAACCGGAAATAGTTCCAAACTTACCAAGAAGTTCTAAAATATGAGAATGTAATTATTTTCCCTTATTGTTATTGCTAAGGGCTCGATGGCTAACACAAAAAGTAGTGGGCTGAGGGGGCAGCCCTGTCGGGTACCACTTATATGAGGAAGGGGGGTGTTGGGACAGCTGGTACCGCCCCGGTGGCTCAAACAGTCCCCCCCCAGCCCAGGGGCTCCCACCCCGGAGGCGCCACACCCCAGGCTCCAGCACCACTTCACACAGAGAGAGAGGAGCTAGAAAGCGGCGCATTCTCTCGAGCAAGCCCAGGCTCCCCCACCCCCAAACGCCGGCTCCTAGGAGGAAAGCTTGGTCAGGCCTCGGGACGGGACTGAGTAGCTGGATCAAGTCAAACCGCTGGCGGCCTCAGCGGAGACCCCGGCCCGCCAACCCCCCCCTGCCCTGCACTCAATAGTGGGGTCCCCCCTCCCCCAGAATGCCCCCCCACAAGGCAGGCCGAGCAGACCCCCACCCCACCACCCCCAGACCCCCAAGAGCTAAAACGGATGACACCCAGAGCGATCAGCCTGCAAGAGGGTTGTCCTGGCTCCCGCCCCCAGAGCCAGGAAGGGCCATCCCAGCCCCCAGGTGTAGGTGGGAAGCCCATCCAGCTGCTGGGCCCCCCCGAGCAGCGCCTACCAACCCCCCAGCACAGGCAAGGGACCCACCCCCAAGCCAAGCCAGACACTCACCCCACCCCCCCCACCACGCACTCCCCACACCTAAGCCCAGAGGACCACGCAGCGCCCCAGCCCGCCTCACCCAGGCGGACCCGACCTCTCGACCAATCTTGGTCTCCCCACCACTTCGGCCAGGCCTGAGGCTCCCCGACTCACCCCAGCCCACGCAGAAGGCAAGGCGATAGCGATTTACCAGGCCCCCCACCCCTAAGTCATGGAGTTAGCTATGGGAGACCAGAGACTGAGTTCTTCAACGCATTGAACCTTGGGCTGACATTTTTTTCCAAGCTGATACATCAAGCAGCAGATTTCTGTGTTGACTTATATTTATATTTTTCTTTAAGCTTTTCCAATTTATTAAAAATAGTTTTTTAGTAAATGCAAAGAGTTGGTGAAAAATGATAGAGCCTAATCCTCCTTCTCTATATCGATGGCACCTATGTCACCAAGCACACAAAGTGACGGTGAAGCTGTGATTGAACCTTGCCAGACTGATAGATCGCACATACCTGTTGCCAGAGAGCCTGGACAGGCGCAGAACCACAGTGAATGCATGTAATTGTCGGGTAGATTATCAGTGCTGACAAATGTCTGAGTTACTGAGACCATCTTGGCAACATCCTCTGTCCAGTGTGGTAGTAAATTTTAGAAGAGTTTCGAAAATGGATTAGTTAAAAGATTTGGGAATTTTTTTGTCAGTTTAAGCTTAGGACAAAGTTCTGACCAAAAAAGCTTCTCTGTAAAGGATGCTCAAACCAAGATCCCATTTTTGTTGTTGGAAGTGCGATATTATTATCTAAATTACATAAAGTCATATTTTTGGGAGAGTTTTATCTATTGAGAAATTCGATCAGAGTAGTAACTACATCTGGTAGCTTTAAATCGCGGTTCTATTTAACCTGGTAATAATTGCTTAAGTTGCTGATATTCCAAGAAGTATTATTCCATGTTTGTCTTGAAGTTCCTGGGGAGCGTGAATCTTCTATCAATAATTATGTGCTCTAGTTGTTTTATGCCCCCTGCTTGCCAAGCTGGGAAGTGGATAATCTTTTGTTTATGAGGATAAATTGCTGTTCCAGATGGCATTATTTGCACTTGTTGAATTGATGATTTTTGATATTTTATAAATTTCACCAGGCAGTTAAAGTGGCGCGAGTATTACTTTGAAACAATCCTGTTTTTTAACCATTTGGCTAATAAATGGAAGATCTAATGCTGATTTTTCCACATAACGCCTGTTCTAAGTCTAACCATGAGTTGGTTTCTTGGATTTATTTTTAACCATTTAAGATGTATTGTAATCTATTTGTAAGAAAGTAATTGTGGAAGTTAGGGTAATTCCTAATCCTCCTACATCTTTTTTTGCAGATTTGAAAGTTTTTAGACTAATTTTTGCAGGTTTATTGTTCCATAGAAAGTTTTGATATGGATGAATCTAATGTTTGAACCATTTTAATGGCGCTAGTGGGAACTACTAGACATAATTAACTTTGGTAAGATTTTCATTTTACTGCGGGTTACCTTGTGTCTATATGACAGAGGCATATGTTAGATCCAGGCGTTTTTCTCAGTACGGGGGTGTAGTTTAGCTGCACCAGTTCTGATATTTTGGGGAAAAATAAATACTCAGATATTTTATATTGCCTGATTTAACTGGTATTAGAGTCCTTGCCCGCATTACTGTTCGGTGTAATAAAACAGATTTATTCCAATTTCAATGAATAGTCTGATATAGAAGAGAATTCATTAATGATTGTTGTTTGCTTATTTACAGAATATATTACTTAAAACAGCAATATGTCATCTGCATAGAGACTAATTTTATGATGGCTATGTTTAGTTTTTATTCCTTAATACTTTATTCTATCTTATTGCTGCAGCTAGAGTTCGATAAATATTGCAAAAAAGAGAGGGGGAGATGGGCAACCCTGTCTAGTTCCTCTTCCAAAACCCAGTCTGTTTATTAGTTCTAACCGAGTTTATTGGGGGTTGTGATATCGTTATTTGATCCAATTGATGAACGATCTCTCCAAACCCAAACTTATGGAGGGAGCAGCAATGAGGAACTTCCAATTTACTCTATCAAAGGCTTTTTTCAGCATCCAGTGAGTTGGTGAGATAATATTTCTGGTTTTTTTTGATGGCGGCAAAGTCTATTATGTTAACGAAGTCTTTTTGATGAACTAGTTTGATCAAAGAACATAGAGTGACTTTATTCTTCAGGCAGTGCTTTTGCAGATACTCTACATCCGCATTAATTTTAAAAATAGTGGGGTAATGAAGGACCTGGGTTCTTGTGGTCTTATTATATAGCGATAATGTTGGTAGAGTTCATGTTAGGTAGTAGAGATTGGCTTTCATTACAATTTACCAGATATAAAATGCTAAGCTAGAAGCATGTTCTTTAGAATTCTTTATAAACTCTTCAAAGTCACATGTCCTGGTGCTTTTGCCGTTAGTATAAGTAACAGAGTCAAGAAGTCTGACAAATCTAGAGCGAGAGTTTAAATTTCAGGATTTGATCTTTCAATGTGTAAGGTGTTTATATTGTTAAGAAATGAGTTGATGCTTTGTTCCGATGGATTTGATCTCAGAGTGTATAAGTTTTGATAAAAGCTCTTAAACGCATTATTAATTTTTTACCGGTCATGGGGTGACATTCCCTGTTTGGTCCATATAATAGAAGTGATTGTTGATTTTTCTTATTAATTTTAAGCTGATTAGCCAGAAATTTGCCAGATTTATTTGAGTTTATCTTCCAGTCGAAGCCTTTGTATCTGGAATTGTGTTTGTTTATTGATGATGTCATTAAACTGCAGTTTTAAATTTCAGGCTCTATATGTGTTCCTGGGCAGAAGCAGATAAGCAGCTCTGAGTTTTGATTTTATTTCTTTTCTAATTCTATTAAATCTGCTTTCTTTGCGCTTTTTATGCTGAATAAGAGATGATTTTCCTCTCATGACTGCTGTGGTTGCTTCCCAAAGAATACGGTGATAATATTTCAGAAGTATTATGAATTCTAAGAAGGTTGCTCCACTTTTTAAAGAATTCAATAAATTCCGGTCTTTTAACAGAGACGATAAACCTCCAGGTTGGTCTCGAGGGTGTGGGCATTTCCTTGAAATAGTAACAACTGGTGCATGGTCACTGATAATAATTGATGAATGTTGGAACTTTTAATTTCAAAAAAGGAGTTGATGACCAATAAATAATCTAAAGAAAGAGTGTGGAATATGAACTGAGGAGAAAAAGGCGAAACCCCTGAAGCTTGATGACATGAGCGCCGAGAGACCCAAATCATTCATGTACTTAGAATACTTGCAGATTGCCATGTACGCTGGTTTAAGCGTTGGTCTGTCAAGTTCAGGGTCCAAAAACAAGGTTGACGCTCTCCTGGTTAAATGATTGTGGTCGAGTGAGCTGAGAGGAGGTGAAGAATCGTGAAAGATAAAGAGCCGCCAGCATTCGGGCTATAGATGCTTGCTATGCAATAGTCCTTATTCTGAATGATATATTAATGATTACAAATCTGCCTCTCTGGGTCAGTGGTAACTGCATCCTTATGAGTAAAATGTAACATTTTTATTCATCAAAAACTGCAACCCTTCTTGTTTGGAGTTGAAATTAAGTAGAATACATAACTGGATACTGGGGAATGCACAGGAGATGACCAATGAGAAGATAATGGGTTCTGCGTTAAGCAAAAGCTTATGCTTTAAAAGATCATTCAGGTGATTTAACACTTTCAACTTTTGGCCCAGAGCCAAGCTTCCACGCACATTCCAGCTGTTCTATGTTATGACTGTTCATGGCTGCTCTAACCGGAGAGTGCAAGGCTAAATAGTAAGGTGGAGTTTGTCTGCAAGTGCCGCCAGCGTACCTGCTACACTGGACAAGCGCCAGCGTTGGGGGTGACATGTCTTGCTGTCAGCTGCATGTTATGTGTCCTGTGTGAGCCTAAGTGAGATTTTTTGCAGTTTATCAACGTAGTGGATCAAGGTAGATAAGGTTTATGCAGTATATAAAGGCCATTTTGCATAAATAAATACTCACCGTGGTTATAAAGTGGACTTTTACTCTGTTTACATATGAGAGATGGAAGGGGGGAGGACAAGAGAAAAGAGAGAGGGAAAGAGAAAAAGAACAAAAAAAACAAAAAAACAACGAAACAAATAAACAGAAACATGAATGTGAGAGAAAGCGAAAACACTTTTCCCGGAGAGGTGTGGATTATTGATGATCCGATATTTTATTCAATTAAATAAAAGTTTATGGGAGCTTTTTCTGGGCGCATAGTGCACTCTCTGAAAGCCTTTCAGCATAGCCAGGGTGTTACCTCTTGGGTCCCGAACAGCTTAAAGAATATTCAAAAAGTTATCAACAGCAACCACCGTGAGCTGGGCCTGGCAGACAGGGTGCCCTCCTTCAGCGGAAGAGGATTTTCCGCCGGGCGGAGGATCTCGCCTGAAACTGATCATTCACGCTTATATCGTAAAAGCCTTAGCCACGCCCTCTGCTTTTTACCTGCTCCTTTTTTGTTTATAATGTTCAAATTCAGCAAACAATAGGGCGGGACGCTGATTGTCCGGGTTTTTCTCCCGGAAATAAAGAACCCTGTGAAAGGAGATCTTTCTGGACTTCGGGAAAGTTTCAGATGGTCTTTCCAAAAGGACCTCGCCGGTGGGTCTTCGAAGCCTTCTCCCTGCCTCCTCTGGAACCTCCCCGGAGATTCACGGACAACTCTCATGCTCCCTCGAATGAAGATCCAGAGGCTTTGATTGATCGACTTCCCGGAGAGACGGAAGTGTGTCGCTGCTCAGAGTTTGACGGTCTGTCTGAGGGTCTGATTCTCCTCTGGGCGAGCTCCGCACCCGGGCGTTGGCTGAATTCCAGAGACTCCCCGCAGACCTTGAAATTTTCATGGATCTCCAGCAAATTGAGGCGGCAATCAAAGCTGGAGAGCTTTTTATCAATCGAATCCAGGATATCGCTCACGCCGCTGCCTGGAGAGGACGCAGCCCCGGGAGAGTCCCCAGGCCGCATACGCTGAGGAGGGGGGGTGGTGGTGGTGTTTGCTCTCACCTTACATGACGAGGTATTGCAGCACCTGCCGATGAATTTCTCCAGGTCCCAGGCTGACAGAAGCTTAATACTCTTAACAGGTTATGTTAGTTTGCTGAAATATTTTTAATATGGGCGGAAAAATGGAAATAAGATCAAAAATGTTTTGTTCAATGCTTACGCCAAGTCGACTCACCACACTTCGCCTCGGCTGGGTCTCGCGACACTACAGCATCACTGCCCTCAAGGCTCAAGTCACCCCAAGGCTCAAGCTCACCTTTGTTACAACTGGTAACAACTGGTTACAGCTCTCAATCCTCTCGCTTTCAGTTTTAACTGTCAACTGTTGGCGCTATTCCTAAACAAACAAAGCTAGCTCTTGTTATCCTAAATGGGAGAGTTATTTCCTTCATGGCTGAATCAGATATGTTAAAGTGTGGATGCCATGCTTTGAACAACTTTGTCAACTAAAAAAGCCCTTTAAACGCTGATTCTATTGATACCATTAGTTAGCCGAAAAAAATCTGGAAGCATATGAATAATAGACATCTTCGGCTGAATCAGATTTGAATTTGCCGCTAAGAGCGCCAGGCTGAAGTGACCTCGATATGACCTGTGACGCCACGCACAGCATTGACTGCAGGGTTCCGCTTCGAGAGCAATGTAAACAAAACAGGTAGTCTTCGTTTCTCTGTGTGTTTAAATCTGTTAATCATCAACATGCCAAGTCGTTGTGTGGCAGCTGGATGTAGCAATACATCTAGTGAAAGTGTATCTGTGTATAAATTCCCAAACAAGAAACGCTAGTTGAAAAGGGGAAATTTCAAGAAGGTGGATCGCATGAAGGATTTTTCCTCCAGATCTGCAGGAGAGAAGTTCATGCCGAAGGGACAAAAAAAAACCGACACAAACGAAGAATTTTGAACGGAGAGTTGGGAGGAGGATCTTGCTTTAAGTCGAGGAAAGGCGGTGAGCTGGCTTGTGCTGCAGCCGCTTTTCTGGGTCGGAGAGGACGGCGCTGAGTTTTGAGATGGAGGTTGCTAGCCTAGTGTGCATCACGATTGGATCACGGAGGCATAAGTAGTCGTTTTCTGTTTTCTGATCCAACTGAGTATTTCAACGCACTCAATGTTTTGCAAGAGTAGCCAAATAGGCTCCTGCAACGTTTTTTTTTTCTTTTGCTGTTGAGGTGCCGTACCGTGAGTAAACTGGAACTGTGTGTGTGTGTGTGAGATGCTGGCACAAGACGAGAAAGGTTTCAAACTGGTTCAAACAGGTAAAACTGTTAATGTTCCACAGTTGTTAATGGTATACAGTGACTTTGTTAACTAAAGAGTAGTAATATCTGGGAAACTTCTTTTATTTTGTGGACATTTATTTTGTAAATTGCTGAAAACCAGTGTTTACCTTTTTTGTTTAGATTAGCCAAAAGGACATTTTGAGCATATTTTAGAGTAAGTGGAGTAATTTAATTTTATACATTTTTACTTAATTGGAGTGGGTTTTATATTTTTGTTGGGGTATCAATTTACATTTTTATTTACTAAATTATAATTTATTAAAAAAAGCTTTTTGCAAATTTATAACATTGAAAGATCTCTGGAGTCTCTTTATTTTCTTATTAGGAGACACGCTTTGATTTATCAGATTGCAAAAGTGACTCATCATCATGATAATCTCCGCAACTTTCCTCTTCATCTTTCTGTTCACCTGATGATAATCGCTAATAGAGACGCAGCATCACCAGTGTTTACATCGTGCTAGCCATGTTGTCTGGCTCGTTACGTCACAAACATGGCGGCGCCAAGTCGGCGAATGCGGAAGCCGGGCGTCAGTCTCGTTGTTTATATCGCTGTTTTTTCGCTATTTATTCTTTTTCAAAAAAATATTAAAACAATCGCAACATGAAATAGAGACTATTTACTATATTTTTGGCTTATTAAAATAGGCAATAAATATGTCACCTTACACTTTAAGTGGCAATAACTCACTTTTCTGCAGATTTTATTTTGTAACCGGAAATAGTTCCAAACTTACCAAGAAGTTCTAAAATATGAGAATGTAATTATTTTCCCTTATTGTTATTGCTAAGGGCTCGATGGCTAACACAAAAAGTAGTGGGCTGAGGGGGCAGCCCTGTCGGGTACCACAGTGCAGACTGAACGGTTTGGAGTAGGTGTTATTAGTGAGTACTGTAGCAGAGGGACAGGCATACAAAAGCTTGACCCATGAGAGGAAAGATCCCCCGATCCCAAATTTGTTTAGAGTCTCAAAAAGGGGTGTATAGAATATTGAATAGCCGTCTAATACTAAAAAATGACCGATGGTCCTTAACAAAACCAGATTGGTCACTAGAGACAAGACTATTCAGGACAGTTTCGAGCTGACAGGCAAGGACTTTAGCCAGGATTTTATAGTCAGTGTTCAAGAGTGAAATTGGCCTGTAAGACCCGCACTCTAGTAGGTTTTTATCCTTTTTGGGGAGTAAAGTAATACTTGCTTGATTCAAACTATTAGGAAGAGTACCTTTGCCAAGAGAGTCTGCATACATTGTGGTCATCAAAGGGGCCAGTTTTTCAGCAAAAGCAGAATAAAAGTCACTTGGCAGGCCATCGGGGCCTGGTGCTTTGTGTGGATGTATAGCCCTAATTGCTTTCAAGACCTCCTGCTGTTGTATAGGTGCATCCAACTTTGACAATTCCTCTGGTCTCAAGGTGGGTATTGGTAGGTCTCTAAAAAATTCAGAAAGAAGGTTAGAGTTGCTCATATTATCAGAGCTATATAATTTGTAGTAATAAGATTGGAAGGCATCATTTATTTCCTGCTGGTCAGTCAACACGGTGCCATCCGGCGCAGCAACCCCATGAATAACTTGCTTGGCCCTCGCACTTTTCAGTTGTCTCGCCAGTATTTCACCTGCCTTATCCCCATGTTCATAGATGTTGCTACGATTCTTCATTAACAGGTATTCAATAGAGTGTGAGGTGAGCCTGTCATGTTCGGCGTTGAGTGCCAAGCGCTTTTTATATAAATCTTGTGTGGGGTTTTGAGAGTGCCTTTGATCCACATCAGCTATTTGTTTCTCCAGATCTTTCTGCCTTGACACAGAGTCACGTTTCTTTTTGGCCGTAAAAGATATCACTTGACCTCTAAGATAAGCCTTAAGAGCCTCCCACACAGTTGCAATAGAGACATCAGATGTTAAATTAAATTCCAGGAACAAGGAAATCTGGTCTGAGATGAAATCTACTAATGTTTGGTCACTCAGTAAAAGAGAGTTGAATCTCCAGTGTCTCCTGGGAGAAAAGGAAGCAGGTATGTTCAGTCTTAGCACAAGAGGGGCATGGTCAGATATTACGATTGGCTGATAATGACATAGCTGAACATTTGGAGTCAATTTATTATCTGTAAAGAAGTAATCAATCCTGCTGTAAGACTGATGGGCATTTGAAAAGAAGGAGTATTGCCTGTCTCGTGGGTGTAAAAAAATGCCAGATATCCAAAACGCCGTAGGTGGAGAGGAATGATTCAACATAGGCAACCGATTTAGGTACAGAGTATCCAGGTTTCACAGCCCTGTCCAGCCCAGGGTTCAGGCATAGGTTAAATCTCCTCCCATAATAAGCAAATGTGAGTTAAGGCATGGTATCTGACCAAAAACCTGTGAGAAAAAGGAAGGATCATCGCTATTGGGAGCATAAATATTGACCAAAATAACACCAAGATTATAAAGTAAGCCAGTAACTATGATGTATCTGCCAGCCGGATCAGCCAGGACAGAGGAGCATGTAAAAGAGATATTTTTTCTTATAAGTATTGCAGTCCCTCTAGCTTTCCCTTGAAAAGATGAGTGGAAAAGCTGCCCCACCCAGCCACATTTCAACCGGTTATGATCTTAGATTTTGAGATGAGTTTCTTGTAGGAAGATTATATCCGCACTCAAATTTTTTAAGTGTGTCAGAGCCTTCTTTCTTTTAATGGGGTGATTTAAGCCCTTTACATTCCAGGTGATAATGTTAATGGAACCAGCCATTACAACTTGTGTTGATAGGGAGGAAGGAAATGATCACCAGGCCATTTATAGAACTTGCGAACTGGAAACACTGACAGCAAACCCCAAACAACACCCCCCCAAAAAAAAAAAAAAAAACAGGACACAAAAGACAAGAAAACAAAAACAGGTAAAACTAGCTGCAAATCTCTGCAGCACACCTATCTTATCTAGATGCAAACCTTCCATACTAAACCTACCTATCCTACAAATACTTAAATAGTAAATAAAACTATTAAAAATATATATATTAAAGTAAAGTTTAAGAAAACAAGGTATATAAACTTTAAAACAAACACACAGAAGCAGCAAGTAAAGAATAGACGTCATGTCTTAAAGAGTATTTATGAAATACCCATTATAAACAATGAACACTTTGCTTATTATTGTTAGCAGATTGTAGAGTGGAGCATGGAGCTTCAAGCTCAACTACACGCTAATGGTTTAGCATTAGAGCAGCTCCATACTTCACCTGAAGTAGACAGTTTAATCTCATCCAAAGTCTTCCATAAACTTTTTAGCCTTGGCCACAGAGTTGAATATGACACGGGTGCCATCTGGTTTGATGATTCGTAGCCGTGCTGGATAGAGCAGAGAGGGCCGTAAGCCTCTCTGATACATGTCCGACATCACAGTTTTATAAACTTTCCTCTGTTCCATCACCTCGGGGCTGTAGTCTTCATATACTCGGAAAGCCATTTCCTGGTATTTCACCTCTCTTCGTTTTCTGGCTTCCCGAATCAGCAGCTCCTTGTTTTGGTACCAATGGAAACATATGATGACAGGCCGCGGTGTCTCCCCGGGGCCCGGTTTGGGAAGTAAGCTGCGATGGGCTCGGTCTAATTCCGGCGGAGTGGGGAAAACTTCTCGGCCAAAGGCGTCCTGAATTAGCTGCGAGAAAAACCTGGATGGCTGGGGCCCTTTGATCCCCTCCGGCAGGCCCACCAAGCGCACGTTGAGACGTCTGTGTCTTCCTTCCACATCCACCAGCTTAGCTTTTAGCTTGTCGTTAGCAGACTTTAGCATGGAGCATGTAGCTTCAAGGCTAGCCACGCGTTGGTCGATTGCACCAGCATTCTCTTCAAGTGAGGTTAGGCGCTCACTGTTGCTGTCCGATTCTTTCTGGAGTCAGTCCAGTTTGCTGTTGACTTCGTCAAAAAAAGTTGTTTTCAGCTCGGCTACCAGCGTTGCCCGGTGCTCAGTTAGCAATGCTACTATGTCGCCTCTGCTAATAGCTGCCGGCGTTTCCAGCTCCGGGGTTTTATCGGTCGATTTGGCATATTTTGGTGGCATGATTAGGTCCGATTGGAGTGACAGAGGTTTAGGAAAAGACACTCAGTACGAGATTTTCATAAGAAAGGCCGTTTCTGTGCGTTAATAAGGTAAAGTAATGTACTCCATGTCAGACATATCTCTCTCCTTGTTTATTGCTGTATGAGTAAACCTAAATTAGGTTCCTCAGACCCAACTCGTTTTATTAGCTGGAATGTAAAGGGTTTACAGCATCCTATTAAACGCAGTAGAGTTTTTTCTCACCTGAAAACTCTCAAACCAGATATCATATTTCTGCAGGAAACCCATTTACACTTAAACGAACATTCAAAATTAAAACAATCCAATCCAATCCAATCCACTTTATTTATATAGCACATTTCTCAAACAGGCAGTTTCCAAAGTGCTGTACAGTGACCAAAAACCGGACAAAAGATTGTCAACAAAATAAAAACAAAGTACACCAGTAAATTGGATAAGATAAAATAAAAATAAAAACAAGGTAAAAACAAGATAAAAGCACAGATAAATACAGATTAAAAAATACAGATAAAAACATGGCTAAATACAGATAAAAACACAGAGGACCACACAACTCATCCGGTGTTAAAAGCTAGAGAGTAAAAATGTGTTTTAAGACGGGATTTAAAACACTCCACAGAGGGCGCTGTTCTGACATGCAATGGCAGAGCGTTCCACAGCTTAGGGCCGACAACAGAGAACGCTCTGTCTCCCCTAGTTTTGAGCCTCGTCATGGGCTCCACAAGCTGGAGCTGGCCCTCTGACCTCAGAGCACGTGCTGGTTTATAGATCTGAATGAGGTCAGAGATGTATTTTGGAGCCAGTCCATGTAAAGCTTTAAAAACAAACAATACAATTTTAAAATTAATCCTAAAATTAACAGGAAGCCAGTGCAAAGACGCAAGAATGGGAGTGATGTGCTCATATTTTTTGGTTCCTGTTAAAAGTCGTTCAGCAGAGTTCTGGACTAACTGCAGTCGGGAAAGTGCCTTATGGGGAACCCCAGTGTTAAGTGCATTGCAGTAGTCCAGTCGGGAACCAAGGTTGGTGACAGTGGGCCTCAAGTGATGATGAACGGGCTCCAAGTCAAGATTGGCTTTGGGTCCAAATATTATGACCTCTGTTTTTTCCTCATTAAGTTTTTATAAAGTTCTGGGCCAACATCACCCAGACAGTTAAGTAAGGGCGTCAGGGGGCTGCTTCCATTATTTTTAACAATGGGCATATACAGTTGGCAGTCATCTGCATAAAAATGATACGACAAGCCATGTTTCTTAAAAATTTCAGCTAAAGGAAGCAGGTATAAAAGAAAAGAGCACAGGTCCTAAAATTGAACCCTGGGGAACTCCAGAAAGTAATGGAGTAGAAGACGAAGTGGAGTCCCCCAGCCTAACCGTAAAGGACCGCCCTGACAGGTAAGATTTAAACCAGTTCAGGGCAGTCCCCCTAACACCCACACAATGCTCAAGGCGGTTTAAAAGAGTTGTGTGATCCACTGTGTTAAAAGCAGCAGTCAAGTCTAAAAGCACTAAAACAGCAGAATTACCAGAGTCTGTGGTCAAATAAAGATCATTAAAAACTTTCAAAAGAGCAGACTCTGTGCTATGAAATGCCTTGTAGCCTGACTGAAAAGTGTCTAAAATCCCACCATCATCCAAAAAAGGTTGCAGTTGTGCCATTACACACTTTTCCAGAATTTTAGACACCAATGGCAGCTTGGAAATCGGCCGATAGTTGGCCAAGCATGTTGGACATGTTGGACAGCTTTTTAAGTAGAGGCTCAACAACAGCTTCTTTGCAGAAAGTTGGGACAACACCTGATGACAGGCTGCTATTGATGATCTCTGTGACTGAAGTCCTGAGAGTGGCCCAAACCTGTTTAAAAAAGCGAGGTGGGACTGGATCCAGGGGAGAAGATGTTGCTTTTAACTTATTAACAATCCCAGTCAGTTCGGACCCTGACACCGACTTAAATTGGGAAAAACCAACAGAGTCCTGCACCAGAGCAGATTTTAAGAATTAAGTGCATGAGGAAATATTTCCCCTAATAGCAGCTACCTTGTTGTTAAAAAAGAGTAAAAAACGTTCACACATTTCATTTGTCATCTGTAGAGTGGAAGATGGATTTGGGTTACAAACAGAACCAATAGTTTTAAAAAGAATGTGGGGCTTGTTTACATTTTCTAAAACCAAGCTGGATAAATATTTTGTTTTTTCTGCCTTAACGGTATCCTGGTATTTCCTCCAACTGTCTTTAAGAATATCATGCGAGACCTGCAGGTGATCCTGTTTCCATGTGCGCTCCGCTCTACGGCACGGACACCGAGCGTCCCGCGTGATTTCATTGAGCCAAGGCTCCTGCTTCGGTTTCCGGCGAGTGGCTTTTAATGGAGCAACGGAGTCTAAGACTTTGCTGCACGTTGAAATAAAATAATTCATCAACTCTTCTGTGCCTCTCACTGCATGAGGACAAAAACAAGGCTGGATAGGTCAAACCTACCATTCTAAATATGAAAATCGATCTAGAGGTACAGCCATACTAATCAGAAAAGGTGTGCCGTTTACACAGACAAAAACTGTATCTGACCCCAAAGGTAGATATGTCATAGTTGAGGGGAAATTGTTTGGGATGGAGGTGATCCTAGCTAACGTTTATGGCCCAAACTGGGATGATCCACAATTTTTTATAGATTTTTTCACTTGCCTCCCTGAGACAAACACACACCATTTAATACTAGGTGGAGATTTTAATCTTGTTTTGAAGCCGGAGGTTGACAGATCAAATCCAAAGTTCCCACCTAAATTATCCAAATCTGCAAACTCAATCATATCTTTTATGGATTCTTACAAACTATTTGATCCCTGGAGACAAAACAATAAAACTACCCGACAATATTCATTCTTTTCGCCTGTCCACCAGTCATATTCTAGAATAGACTTCTTTCTAATTGACCAAAGGTTCCTTTCTTTAATAACTAATAGTCAATATCATAGTATAGTGATCTCTGATCACTCCCCTGTTCAGTTTGACCTAACCTTCCCAGAAAATATAGTATTTCGACGCACATGGCGTTTGGATCCAATGTTATTGTCTCATAAACCCCTTCCAAAGATACATATCAGACCAAATTGATTTTTTCCTTCAAATTAATACCACACCTGGAATGTCTGTTACTACCATCTGGGAGGCACTGAAAGCTTATCTTAGGGGACAAATTATCTCTTTTGCAGCTCATAAGAAAAAAGGGCACGATCGCCGCCTTACCGATTTGTCCCAACAAATTAAAGTAGTAGACCAGAAGTACCCCAAGTCCCCGTTTATATAAAGATAGACTACTACTACAGGCAGAGTTTAATAATATTTCTGTTGAACAAACTGAGAGGTTACTACTTAAAACAAAACAAACCTATTATGAGCATAGTGAGAAGGTTGGACGACTACTATCCCATCAACTTAGACAATCCTCTGCAAGCCGCACTATAAGTGAGATCGATACGGGACAGGGACAAAGGTCCAATCAGCCCATGATCATTAATAACCAGTTTAAAAAATTCTACTCAAGCCGTTATACTTCCCAAGTTTCTGCTTGCCCCTCCGAGATCCAAACTTTTTTTGACCCTCTTATAATCCCACAGATTAGCCCTGAGGACAGAGCCAGATTGGACTCTAAATTTTCAGTTAAAGAGTTTGCACAAGCAATACAATCTATGCAAAACGGTAAGACACCTGGCCCAGATGGGCTACCAGCAGAGTTTTACAAAACATTTTCCTCTAAATTGTCCACTTTTTTATGTAAACTCTTTGAGGAAATCCACACGGTTAAAAAATTGCCACAAACTATGAACCAGGCAATTATCACTGTTGTTCCCAAAAAAGGAAAGGATCCATGTGAGTGTAGCTTGTACCGCCCCATCAGTCTGCTGTGCTGCGATTATAAAATTTTTACTAAAAGATTTGCTCGTCGCTTTGAATCGGTAATCCCTATAATAAAAAATCCAGATCAATCAGGCTTTATGTAGGCTTTAGGTAGACAATCATTCTATAATATGCGTCGGCTGCTGAATGTGCTGCACACTTCCCATTCCGTGCACCAGCCAGAAGTTGTCATCTCTCTAGATGCAGATAAAGCATTTGATCGGGTAGAGTGGGAATTTTTATTCGCCACTCTAGAGAAGTTTGGATTTGGTCATAATGTAATTTCCTGGATAAAAACAATTTATTCTACACCCATGGCTTCAGTATATACTAATTCTACATCGTCTGACTATTTCCAGCTGTATCGTGGAACAAGACAGGGCTGCTGTTTATCACCATTTCTTTTTAATTTGGTCATAGAACCTCTGGCCATTGCCCTACGAATGGATGACAGGATCAGTGGAGTCCTCAGACATAATGAAATTCATAAAGTCTCCTTGTATGCAGATGATCTTTTAGTATATTTATCTAACCCCAAGCAATCGATACCAGCATTTTTTAACATACTAAACTCATATAGTAAAATATCTGGTTACACTATAAATTTCTCCAAAAGTAATCTCTTTCCAATCAATGAATTGGCAGCAGCAATAGATTATACCCCCTTTCCTTTTAAAAGAGTTAAATAATTTACTTATCTTGGTGTTAAAATTACACACAATTACAAAGACCTCTACCTCCTCAACTTAAAGATTTTGTCAGAACAAATCAAGGAAGATCTGACAAGATGGTCTTCATTACCTATGTCTTTAGCCGGAGGAGTAAATATAATTAAAATGTCTGTCCTCCCCCGTTTTTTATATTTTTTCCAAATGATCCCTTTCTTTTTACCAAAGACAATGTTTAGAGAAATAGATAATATGATCTCATCTTTCATATGGTGCAGAAAAGTTCCAAGAATGAAAAAGATGTTTCTGGAAATACCAATATCTGCCGGAGGTCTGGGCTTACCTAATTTTATATCTTACTACTGGGCGGCAAACATTAGTAAGATACCACAATGGATTTCCACATGGGGTAGTAGCCAGGGTCCAGCCTGGGCTAAAATGGAGGTAAATAGCATGTCAACAGTTGGTCTGGTTTCAATTGTGAGTTCTCCAATCCCTATAATTTCACATCCCCAGATTCTTAATCCAGTTTTAAAACATTCCCTAAAAATCTGGTTTCAGTTTAGAAAACACTTTAGCTTTACTCGTTTTTCCTCTTTTTCTCCCATAGTTAATAATCCCCTTTTCCCACCGTCCCATATCGATGGTGCATTCCAGATGTGGCACAAAAATGGGCTGGTATTTTTGAAGGACCTTTTTTCCAAAAGAAATCTAATGTCCTTTGAATCACTACATGAAAAATACAATATTCCCAGATCCCACTTTTTCAGATTCCTCCAACTCAGAAGTTTTGTTAATAAATACTTTGATCCCTCAGAAGCCTGCCACATTGACACCATGGACGACTTCCTTGCTTTAAACCCTCATACAAAGGGCAACATATCTAAAATTTACAACAAGATCCAGGGTATCAAACCACTTTCATTGAACAAGACCAGGCTGGCATGGGAAAAAGATCTTAAGGTTAAATTTTCAGAAACATCGTGGCAACTCTGCTTGGAACGGATCCACACCTGTTCTATTTGTATTAGACACCGTCTTATTCAATTTAAAGTGTTACACCGTCTTCATTATTCAAATGAAAGACTTTCTAGGATCTACCCCGATGTTAGTCCTTCATGTCTAAGATGTAAGTCCAGCCTCTCTAGGACATCTGGAACTCTCTGGAACTGTATCTGACTGAGGAGTTTCTGGACAAATATTTTTGAGGTCCTTTCACTGATTTGTGAGACAAAGGTTCCATCCTCTCCACTCACTGCTGTTTTTGGGGTTTTGCCCCCTGAGGTCAAAATCTCTAAATTCAAAGGGAGGGCAGTTGCCTTTGCAACAACAATAGCTCGTAGGACTATCCTCTTCCAGTGGAAATCAGATAAACCTCCTTCGTTTAATGGCTGGATTAGAGAAATGCTCTCTGTGTTGCAACTGGAAAATTTGAGATACAGCAGGGAGAACAGCTGTGAAAAGTTTATGGAAATTTGGACACCCTTTACAAATTATGTTAAAAATGTGAGTCTAAGATGAAGCCTCTTTGCATGTTTTAGCCTAATAACCTAAACGTGAAGATGTAGAGGTATGCGTACATAAGTGTGTGTATCTGTATGGGTCTATAAGTGTTTAAACATGCATGGGTACTTGTGTTTCTACAGATAGAATAGAGAAAAACATTTGAAAATTTCTGTCATGGAGGTACACTTTTCTTTCCTTTTTTAAATTTTTTTTTAAATGTTTTTTGTTATGTTCTTCTAAAGTTATTCATTATTATTGTTATTATTATTATGTTTTGGGGTGGGGTGGGAGGGTTACTGTGCAGGTTTGTGTGTTTAAGTTTGTATCATAAAATCTCTGAAAATAAAGTTTTAAATAAATAAATAATAAACCTGATCTCTCCAGGTTTATTATTCCTCAAACGGCTGAAATGAGCGTCCTCCGTAGGGTGGCTGGGTGCTCCCTTAGAGATAGGGTGAAAAGCTCGGTCACCCGCGGGGAGCTCGGAGTAGAGCCGCTTCTCCTCCACATCGAAAGGAGCCAGCTGAGGTGGCTCGGGCATCTAGTCCGGATGCCCCCTGGATGCCTCCCTGGAGAGATGTTCCGGGCATGTCCCACTGGGAGGAGGCCCCGGGGAAGACCCAGGACACGCTGGAGAGACTACGTCTTTCGCCTGGCCTGGGAACGCCTCGGGGTCCCCCCAGAGGAGCTGGAGGAAATGGCTGGGGTGAGGGAAGTCTGGGCATCTCTGCTCAGTCTGCTGCCCCCGCGACCCGGTCCCGGATAAGCGGAGGAAGATGAATGGATGGATCTCTCCACTGGATAGTTATGCCGCAAAATACACATTCTATGCTCCATAGACATGGAAGATCCTGTGCTGGAAACAGTTCTACCTAAAAATGTGACTTCCCTTCTGCTACGTTGCAAATTCCTGTTAGACACTTCAAAACCAAAATCAAACAACTGCAACAGAAGATCTTTCATTACTTGCAGGCAGGTTTCAGCAGTTGGTGCTGCTAGCAGGAGATCATCAACCTAAATCACAAACACAACCCTCTAGTAGCATAATATCCTGTCGGAGAGACTTTAACCAGTGATTGAAAATGCCAGGAGAATTTTTAAATCCCTCTGGAAAGCATGTGTACTGCAAACGGAAACCTTGATACTGAAATGGGAATAGATGTCTGCTATTTTCATGTAATGGAATGCAAAAGAAAGCACTTGCTAAAGCAATAGCAGTGAACAACACACATTGTGGGTCAAAGTTGACAGCATGCGATGTGGAGCAGGCACAGGGAGGACTGGAGTAATGGTGACTTCACTAACAGCCCTTAAATCATGTGCCATGCGATAAGTTTTATTATCTGCTTGTAAAACCAGTCTCAAAGGAGTACACCACAAAGAATATGAATGCTTAATTACACCAGACATCCACAAACCAAACTGAGTTTCCGTCATCCCTTCATCTGCATCCTTCACTCAGCTGCACTGAGATCTAAAAACATTTGTGCTCCTGCAGTTGCCTGACTCTGCACCGGGGGAACAGTGGAGCATGAACAAACATCAAATGAACCTGTTGACCATGAAGCATCAGAGAGACTTTTTAACATCACTTCTGTATCTTCATGATCTGTCTTCTCTATGCTGCGATGACTGACGATGCAGAAATGCTCCAGAACTGAGGAGTTAGTCCTTGAATGCAAAGTTGTCCTGTACATTTTTATTGAGGGAGAGAAGTGAACACCTGAAAATCACAGGTGTCTGGGTCTGAGTTGCCGAGCTTCGTGACCAGGGTAGTGCTAATTCTATGTTCGATACAGCTGTGTCTAACATCCGGTACCATTGCAAATGTGAGTGTGTGAATGCAAAATAAACTATACACCCTCT
>CM074504.1:26441947-26471679 GCA_037389245.1 Oryzias sinensis
CAGAAAATGCACTAGTTTGCTCTGGGTTCTGCAAAGCTCTGCTCCCACCTTTTTTAGAATCTGGGCGTTTCCTAGCATACAACAGGTCTGACCACCAGCGCCCACGTCCAATTATTGCTAAATTTGAAAATTTAAAAAAAAAGGAGCTGGTGAAGGGACGAGGCCGGAAGCTGAAGGGAACGCACTTCAGCTTTAATGACCAGTTCCCGACAGAAATCCTCCGTAGAAGAAAGATCCTTTTTCCGCTGAGGAGGAAGCATCTTACTACTGGTTCTAGAGCGGCTGTGGCCGTTGACAAATTATACGTTGATGGGCGGCTGTTCCGGGACACGGAGATCACCCCCTGGCTGTGCTGAAGGCTTTCAGATCCGCGCTGAGAACATCTGCGATGCCCAGAAGAAACCCGTCAAATTAACTTTAATGAATGGAAAACCGGATCATCAATAATCCACACCTCGATCGCAGGAAAATAGTCTTATTTTTCTTCACCTCAGTCCCATTCAAGTTTCTGTTATTGTTTTGTTGTTGTTTTCGTTTTCCCTTCTATCTCTTTTTTTCTTTCCTTTCCTTTGTCCCCCTCCTGTCTCCCCCCTCCTCATATGTAAATCACCTGGAAGCAACTCATCCTCGGTAAGTATTTATTTATGCACGGAACGGGCGCGTGCACACACAAGCGCACACATGGGCGTGCACATGCGATCCCGCAAACACACGCCGACATACTGCAAACACCTCACACAGGCTCGCATAGGACACACGCAACACGCAGCGCACACAGCCAGAAATCATTCACGCGCACACATGCACAGCGCTTCTCTGTGCAGTAGGTTTGCACAGCGGGCGCGTGCACACGAACTGGCACACACGCATTACTTAGCTTTACACCTTTTCAGTCAGAGCAGTTATGAACAGTCTTAACATCGTTAGCTGGAATGTGCATGGACTTGGCTCTGGGCCAAAGAGATTGACAGTGTTAAATCACCTGGATGGTCTAAAAGCAGATATAGCTCTACTGCAGGAGACCCATTTATCGAATTCATTGCTTCATCTCCTGTGCTGCTCACAATTTCCAGTCATGTTTTCTGCCAGTTACAACTCCAAACAATGAGGAGTTGCTGTTTTAATTAATAAAAATCTTAATTTCACTCATAAGGATACAGTTACTGACCCAGAAGGCAGATTTGTAATTATTAATATATCCATTCAGAATAAGGACTTTTGTATAGCGAGTGTTTATGGCCCTAATGTTGACGACTCTTCCTTCTTTCACAGATTCTTCACCTCACTCTCAGTTCACTCTGACTCAACAATAATTATCGGAGGACACATCAACCTTGTTTTGGACCCTGAACTTGACTCAGCACAGCAGAAAACCAGCGTCCATGGCGGTCTGCAAGTATTCTAAAGCAGTACATGAATGATCTGGGTCTCTGCGACGCTTGGCGCTCATGTCATCCAAGCGCTAAGGGGTTCACCTTTTTCTCTCCAGTTCATGACTCACACTCCCGTTTAGACTATTTATAAATCAGTAACTCTCTCTTAAAAAATATTCAACGTTCCAATATCCATCCAATTATTATCAGTGATCATGCACCAGTCTCTGTAAATATTTCTAGGGAAATATCGACACCCTCAGGTACAACCTGGAGGTTTAATACGTCTCTGTTAAAGGACCAGGAATTTCTTGAATTCTTTAAAAAAGAGTGGGCATGGGGGCGTGGCTTGACAGAGCATGGAGTGAGACGTGTTTGGCAGAGCGGAGCGGAATAATTGCCTTAAAGTATAATTCTTGGCACGATTGTGGAGTAAATTCTAGCCTGGACTTTGTTTAAAGTTGCGGTGACACAAAATCAATACCCAGCCTGCAGCCCCCACTAGCAAAGACCCCGCAGGTGAGTTGGAACTAGCTGCGGCTAGCTTAGCAGCCCACACCGAAGTTATTAAGCAGGATATTCTGTCATCCCTTCGGAAAGACCTGGTGGACACTCTTAAAACAGAAGTCCGGAATGTTTTGGGAAGCGAGTTGGCATCTGTGAGAGCGGACATAAACGCGGTCAGATCTGAAATACGGGAGTACAGAGAATCCGTAACATCAGAGCTGACGCCACGGTGAAGGGGATGGAGGAGAGCCTCTCCATCTGCACAGTTGATGTTACACTGCTACAGAACGACGTGCACCGCCTCAATGCCATCATTGAAAATCTCCAAAACAAATGTGAGGATCTAGAGGTAAGATCATGGAGAAACAACATTCGACTGGTGGGCGTACCGGAGGACAAGATCTGCTCTACAGCTTCCATTGCAGCGCTGCTTCAACAGGCTTTCAGTTTGAAAGAGGCGCCACGGCTGGACCGGGCGCACCGCGCTCTCTTCCCGGCTCCGGGGCTGGGGAAGCCGTCGCGCGTCATCGTAGCCGGCTGTCATTACTTCCAGGATTGTGGAAAACATCCTTCGCCTCGCACGGGAAAAACAGCGGATCAAAATGGATGGTATGACTATTTCAGTTTTTCCAGACTACACTGTAAAAACCGCAAAAGACCGCGCGGCGTTCAATGACGTGAGGAGGCGGCTTCGTGGGGTGGAGGGCGTGCGGTTTGGGATCCTCTTCCCAGCCCGGCTCAGAATCACCTACAAAGGCAAGGAAAAAACCTTCTCCTCACCAGAAGAAGCCCAAAAGTACATCACTCAAAATATCAAACAACGCTGAGCAGGTGATAAAGAACGCAACATTTGCATTTGAATAGTAGACTGTGCAGCATTGAACTAAGTTCAAGTTATTTAAAACAAGTTCAACTCTGTTCAAATGTTCGAGCATATACTCTTTTCCCTATAGCTTTACACTACGTTCTGTGTCATTATGTGAGTTTGAAAAGGGAATTATGCTCATGCCTGTGTTTATATTGACACGTATATATTTATCTTGGTTTAGAGGCTTAATCAGGTAAATAGGTTCGAACATTTTTTTTGCAGGCTTTGGTTGTATCTTTATGCATGCCTTTTTCTATCCACTTAAATTTTTGTTTATTTGGGTGGAATTTTATTGTTCTGCTCCGCTTAGCAGGTGAGCTAGTGCACCCTGAGCACTTTAGTGCAAACTTTCCGTTTAGTGGGAATGTGGATGCGATCTCCACTACTTTGTTCTTTTTGTTCTGGGGAGATCGACACTCATTTGGGGATCTTACATTACTGTTTTTTACTTTACACTTTTATTGCTTCTTTTTTATCTATTTTTGTCTTTTTATTTTTTTTACTTTGTACTATGTGAGGAAACTGGATTTTCTGGAAAGGACTGTATTAAATTTTAGGTTGGTTCGTTCCCTTTTCAGTTTCCAACACACAGAAATGAATGAATGAGACTCAGAGACAGTTACTTAGCTTTTGTGGAGGTTTTACTTCGCACAAACACGAAGGGGACAGACAGATGAACATGGTACATTCAAAGTCCGAACCCACGAGCTCAGGGATGGGCTTTGGTATAAAAACCCTGCATTTGCATATTCAGAAGATCTTCCGATGGACCTCGTGTGAAAATCACGCCCACAGGTTACTGCTGGAGAGAAGCTCCAAGGCTAAAGTGAAGATAAGTCTGAGGCCTGCTTAGCAGAAAACACATGCACAGAAAAGAGGGAGCATGGGAAGAAACTGTTAGAACAATAGTTTGGCTGTGCTTTCTTCAAATGTAATATAATTTTGAGATGACAATACATGCTCAGTGAATTAAGTTTAAACCATTAGTGTAATAAAAGTTAAAGGCAGTTTCTAACTATTCTTCACATACCCCCCTGTTTGTCATATCAAAATTATATATGTAAAGTCAGCAGAACTCCTGTAATCATCAACCATATACCATTTCACAAAGATTTTCATTATAGGCAGCATATCGGCTCTGCATCGAAAACAAAAGTTTAGAGGTACAGGTAAATTCAAAAGAAAACATAAAATCAACGTGAATAAATGAGCATATCAGAGGTGGTAGGTGATACATGAGTGTTGATGCGAAAACCTCCAGGGCTAAACTTATACCATCTGTGTGAAACATTCAGTGAGCAGTCAGGGAGGGCAAAACTCATCAACGACTCTGTGCCCTTCAGCAGCCACCACTAAGGATACGCATGCATCACCAGTCCAGACCTCGGCACAAAATCATTAATTAAAGTTACAAGAAACAAATTAAGAAATAAAGAAAATTTAAAAAAATCAAATCAAACAAAAGAAAAACGATAAAATAAATCTGTAAAGACCAGTTTCAACCACAAGCGGATGCGAATTAGGTTAATTGTAGGCATAATGCTGATAGAGTCGGTCTGGCAGCAATTATTCATTTGACACATGGAATCAAACAGGTGACGAAAAGAAAAAAATAAAAACAACACACAGAGGACCGGAGTGACTAGTTTTATCAGTACACTCCACCAGAAGTAAACCAATAAAGTGGGGACCCAGACCAGTAGGCGTCAGTCATCTGAGAAGAAATTTGTGATTTGAGGGCCTTGACCTCACTGATGATGTGAGTGAGATCTCCAGTGGAAGAGGAAATAAAAGTACAAGATGAAACCACGAGCAACAGCTGGACCCATGTTAGCTGGTTCGAGGCTCACTGTAGCTGGAAGAGAGGAGCGCTAGAAGAAACACACCAGGGAGCGCCCCTCGCCAGGAGTAGTGTCAGACTGCGGCGGCTCCGTTGTTGGACTTCAACCAGGGATGCGTCTCAAAATGTCAGTCTCATAGGCTCTCAG
The DNA here is from genome assembly GCA_037389245.1 of Oryzias sinensis. NCBI lineage: Eukaryota > Metazoa > Chordata > Actinopteri > Beloniformes > Adrianichthyidae > Oryzias > Oryzias sinensis. The sequence continues at coordinate 26,446,684 of CM074504.1, forward strand.
CAATTTACAGTGGCTTACGTGAATCCAGGAGGGTCAGTCAGCAATGAGTACTGCAGTTGGCATGGTGAGGAGAACCTTGAAGGGTCCTGTCCACCTCAGGTGTGACCAATCAGTCCGTTAAATGGCTTTCAGGAAAGGCAGGTCACCGACAGAGGCCTTCTGGTCAGGATGCAGTCTGTGGGGAGGAGAGAGCTGGAGGCAGACTCAATGTGTTCCTTCGTTCTCACAGCTTTCCTAAAATAATCATGTAAATCATCAATGGTGTCAGTAGAGCCAGGCATGAGAGTAGAAAAAATCAGGAAAAAAATAAAATAAAATAAACAAAAATTAAAAAATAAAAATAGTGAAAAAACACATTGAGCAAAACAGACAAGAACTGCGTCTCATTTTAACAGCAGCATAAACAGGCTGATAACAGTTTGACTAATGGTAATGTTTGAACGGAAGGGAGTAGAGCATACTGCATGTGATTCTGGAGAATTCGCACAAGAGAATCACAGGTGACATTGTTTCAACTATCAGCCACGCAAGTGAGAGTGGGGGGCTGATCAGATAAGGTGGTGAGGTCCAGGGAGAGAAATAATTTTGCTAGAAACAGAAACTAAATGTCCCAAAAAATTTAACCTGTGCTTGGGCCAGCTGGAGTTTAGTTTTACCGCACTTATTGCCCTGAGAGTTAAAACTTAGAAAGATTAACAGACATGCCCATTAAGAGAAAAAAAAAAAAAAAAAAATGTAAGGACGAGTTAGTGAACCAGAGATCTTCAGGAATGCTTTTAAGGGGTCAATCCTGATTTACAAGCAGAAAAAATGCAGGGACCTGAGAAGTGGGGTCAGAAGGCTGCAATCAAACTTTTTATGAAAAGGGGAAAATGAACTAAAAAAGAGAAATCGGCATGTTTATTCAAGAGGGAGGTGTGTCCTGCACAAAATGATCCACTACTGCTTTGTAAGAAATGATAATTTCTATAGCTTTTTCTGAACATCTACCCTTGTCCATGTCCTAAACACTAAAATGCACACTAAAATACACAGTAAAACACATCCTATCATTATTCGGAGAGCAGAGAAAGCTGTTATATCTGCTTACAACGGAGAAATCACCCCTCCTTTCTGCGAGTCCTCATCAGCCTGTCTGCAGGCTCGGGCACGCGCACTCTGATCTGTGAAGCTGCTCCCCCTCCTTCTGCTCTGTCCTGCACTCTGGTCTGCTTAACTTTCCATGAAATCCATAATCTTTAACCCATTTATCCAAATACGTGATTTATGTCAGATCCTGACTTTCCACATACTTCCAAACTTTATGAAAAGTTTTCTGGACCTGATCAATGTGCCGTCTTTATTTTTAGTGAGATTTTGTTAATGAGCCCCACCCATGTAACCCGTTTTATGGATTCTCCAGCGCTGAATCTAATCAGCAGAAAAAGCTTGGAGAATCATAAAAGAAACCTAATTATTTGTCAACTGAGTCACCATATTCATTATTCATTTATTTAGAATAAGACATTAGTCAAAGCAATCATGAGGCATTAATCAAAGCGAGCATACACCACAGAAGCCGTCGCAGAAAGCACAGTCAGACACAGACAGAGACATAAAAAACGTTACACACACATGAATTCCCCGGAGCTCCGTTTATTCCCAAACGTCGGGTCACCCAGCCAGCGACGTGTTTCAACCGAATCTGTCCCTACGTCGGGCACCCAGCCGGCGACGCGTTTCAACCGAATCTGTCCCTGCGTCGGGTCACACAGCCAGCGACGGGTTTCAACCGAATCTGTCCCTGCGTCGGGTCACACAGCCAGCGACGCGTTTTTTCTCTTAAGCTACACACTTCTCCCTGTCATCTCCCGTGAAGGAGGACACATGCACCCGCAGCAGGCTGACTGCAGGCGCTCCTGTGGTCAGCGTGCACGCACAGCACTGTGACTGCACGCGGGTCTCTCTGTTCTTCCCCAAAAGATGATGCACCCACACACAAGAGACAGACAGTCAACATAAAACCCTAGCAAGTAAAGAGAGGACAGACGTTCTGCGTTGCATACTCACTTCGATCAAATAACCCCGTTATTTGATGAGGGACCTGACGACGCCGAGGGCACCACCGGATCCAAAGGGCGAGGGCCGCTGATCCTGAAGGCGGATGTGTCAATGCTGAGTCTGTGATCTCAGACCGCATGCGGTTTTCAGGCAACCTCCCCCCAGGGGCTCCAGCGATGTCCAAGGCGCGCGCCGGCCAGCTCGAAGGACCAAATGTGAGGAAACTGGATTTTCTGGAAAGGACTGTAATAAATTTTAGGTTGGTTCGTTCCCTTTTCAGTTTCCAACACACAGAAATGAATGAATGAGACTCAGAGACAGTTACTTAGCTTTTGTGGAGGTTTTACTTCGCACAAACACGAAGGGGACAGACAGATGAACATGGTACATTCAAAGTCCGAACCCACGAGCTCAGGGATGGGCTTTGGTATAAAAACCCTGCATTTGCATATTCAGAAGATCTTCCGATGGACCTCGTGTGAAAATCACGCCCACAGGTTACTGCTGGAGAGAAGCTCCAAGGCTAAAGTGAAGATAAGTCTGAGGCCTGCTCAGCAGAAAACATGCACAGAAAAGAGGGAGTATGGGAAGAAACTGTTAGAACAATAGTTTGGCTGTGCTTTCTTCAAATGTAATATAATTTTGAGATGACAATACATGCTCAGTGAATTAAGTTTAAACCATTAGTGTAATAAAAGTTAAAGGCAGTTTCTAACTATTCTTCACATACTACATGTCAGACACATCTCTCTCTTTGTTTATTGCTTTATGAGTAAACCTAAATTAGGTTCCTCAGACCCAACTCGTTTTATTAGCTGGAATGTAAAGGGTTTACAGCATCCTATTAAACGCAGTAGAGTTTTTTCTCACCTGAAAATTTTCAAACCAGACATCATATTTCTGCAGGAAACCCATTTACACTTAAACGAACATTAAAAATTAAAACAAGGCTGGATAGGTCAAACCTACCATTCTAAATATGAAAATCGATCTAGAGGTACAGCCATACTAATCAGAAAAGGTGTGCCGTTTACACAGACAAAAACTGTATATGACACCAAAGGTAGATATGTCATAGTTGAGGGGAAATTGTTTGGGATGGAGGTGATCCTAGCTAACGTTTATGGCCCAAACTGGGATGATCCACAGTTTTTTATAAATTTTTTCACTAGCCTCCCTGTGACAAACACACACCATTTAATACTAGGTGGAGATTTTAATCTTGTTTTGAAGCCAGAGGTTGACAGATCAAATCCAAACTTCCCACCTAAATTATCCAAATCTGCAAACTCAATCATATCTTTTATGGATTCCTACAAACTATTTGATCCCTGGAGACAAAACAATAAAACTACCCGACAATATTAATTCTTTTCGGCTATCCACCAGTCATATTTTAGAATAGACTTCTTTCTAATTGACCAAAGGTTCCTTTCTTTAATAACTAATAGTCAATATCATAGTATAGTGATCTCTGATCACTCCCCTGTTCAGTTTGACCTAACCTTCCCAGAAAATATAGTATTTCGACGCACATGGCGTTTGGATCCAATGTTATTGTCTCATAAACCCTTCCAAAGATACATATCAGACCAAATTGATTTTTTCCTTCAAATTAATACCACACCTGGAATGTCTGTTACTACTATCTGGGAGGCACTGAAAGCTTATCTCAGGGGACAAATTATCTCTTTTGCAGCTCATAAGAAAAAAGAGCACGGTCGCCGCCTTGCCGATTTGTCCCAACAAATTAAAGTAGTAGACCAGAAGTACGCCAATTCCCCAAGTCCCCGTTTATATAAAGATAGACTACTACTACAGGCAGAGTTTAATAATATTTCTGTTGAACAAACTGAGAGGTTACTACTTAAAACAAAACAAACCTATTATGAGCATATTGAGAAGGTTGGCCGACTACTATCCCATCAATTTAGACAATCCTCTGCAAGCTGCACTATAAGTGAGATCGATACGGGACAGGGACAAAGGTCCAATCAGCCCATGATCATAAATAACCAGTTAAAAAAATTCTACTCAAGCCTTTATACTTCCCAAGTTTCTGCTTGCCCCTCCGAGATCCAGACTTTTTTCGACCCTCTTATAATCCCACAGATTAGCCCTGAGGACAGAGCCAGATTGGACTCTAAATTTTCAGTTGAAGAGATTGCACAAGCAATACAATCTATGCAAAGCGGTAAGACACCTGGCCCAGATGGGCTACCAGCAGAGTTTTACAAAACATTTTCCTCTAAATTGTCCCCTTTTTTATGTAAACTCTTTGAGGAAATCCACACGGTTAAAAAATTGCCACAAACTATGAACCAGGCAATTATCACACACTGTTCTTCCCAAAAAAGGAAAGGATCCATGTGAGTGTAGCTCGTACCTGCCCATCAGTCTACTGTGCTGCGATTATAAAATTTTTACTAAAGTATTAGCTTGTCGCTTTGAATCGGTAATCCCTAAAATAATGAATCCAGATCAATCAGGCTTTATACCTTGTAGACAATCATTCTATATGCGTCTGCTGCTGAATGTGCTGCACACTTCCCATTCCGTGCACCAGCCAGAAGTTGTCATCTCTCTAGATGCAGATAAAGCATTTGATCGGCTAGAGTGGGAATTTTTATTCGCCACTCTAGAGAAGTTTGGATTTGGTCATAATGTAATTTCTTGGATAAAAAAAATTTATTCTACACCCATGGCTTCAGTATAAACTAATTCTACATCGTCTGACTATTTCCAGCTGTATCGTGGAACAAGACAGGGCTGCTGTTTATCACCATTTCTTTTTAATTTGGTCATAGAACCTCTGGCCATTGCCCTACGAATGGATGACAGGATCAGTGGAGTCCTCAGACATAATGAAATTCATAAAGTCTCCTTGTATGCAGATGATCTTTTAGTATATTTATCTAACCCCAAGCAATCAATCCCAGCATTTTTTGACATACTAAACTCATATAGTAAAATATCTGGTTACACTATAAATGTCTCCAAAAGTAATCTCTTTCCAATCAATGAATTGGCAGCAGCAATAGATTATAACCCCTTTCCTTTTAAAAGACTTAAAGAATTTACTTATCTTGGTGTTAAAATTACACACAATTACAAAGACCTCCACCTCCTCAACTTAAAGATTTTGTCAGAACAAATCAAGGAAGATCTGACAAGATGGTCTTCATTACCTATGTCTTTAGACGGGAGAGTAAATATAATTAAAATGAATGTCCTCCCCCGTTTTTTATATTTTTTCCAAATGATCCCTTTCTTTTTACCAAAGACAATGTTTAGAGAAATAGATAATATGATCTCATCTTTCATATGGTGCAGAAAAGTTCCAAGAATGAAAAAGATGTTTCTGGAAATACCAACATCTGCCGGAGGTCTGGGCTTACCTAATTTTATATCTTACTACTGGGCGGCAAACATTAGTAAGATACCACATTGGATTTCCACATGGGGTAGTAGCCAGGGTCCAGCCTGGGCTAAAATGGACGTAAATAGCATGTCAACAGTTGGTCTGGTTTCAATTGTGAGTTCTCCAATCCCTATAATTTCACATCCCCAGATTCTTAATCCAGTTTTAAAACATTCCCTAAAAATCTGGTTTCAGTTTAGAAAACACTTTAGCTTTACTTGTCTTTCCTCTTTTTCTCCCATAGTTAATAATCCCCTTTTCCCACCGTCCCATATCGATGGTGCATTCCAGATGTGGCACAAAAATGGGCTGGTATTTTTGAAGGACCTTTTTTCCAAAAGAAATTTAATGTCCTTTGAATCACTACATGAAAAATACAATAGTCCCAGATCTCACTTTTTCAGATTCCTCCAACTCAGAAGTTTTGTTAATAAATACTTTGATCCCTCAGAAGCCTGCCACATTAACACCATAGACGACTTCCTTGCTTTAAACCCTCATACAAAGGGCAACATATCTAAAATTTACAACAAGATCCAGGGTATTAAACCACTTTCATTGAACAAGACCAGGCTGGCATGGGAAAAAGATCTTGAGGTTACATTTTCAGAAACATCGTGGCAACTCTGCTTGGAACGGATCCACACCTGTTCTATTTGTATTAGACACCATCTTATTCAATTTAGAGTGTTACACCGTCTTCATTATTCAAATGAAAGACTTTCTAGGATCTACCCCGACGTCAGTCCTTCATGTCTAAGATGTAAACAAAGTCCAGCCTCTCTAGGACATATGTTCTGGAACTGTATCTCACTGAGGAGTTTCTGGACAAATATTTTTGAGGTCCTTTCACTGATTTGTGAGACAAAGGTTCCATCCTCTCCACTCACTGCTGTTTTTGGGGTTTTGCCCCCTGAGGTCAAAATCTCTAAATTCAAAGGGAGGGCAGTTGCCTTTGCAACAACAATAGCCCGTAGGACTATCCTCTTCCAGTGGAAATCAGATAAACCTCCTTCGTTTAATGGCTAGAGAAATGCTCTCTGTGTTGCAACTGGAAAAATTGAGATACAGCAGGGAGAACAGCTGTGAAAAGTTTATGGAAATTTGGACACCCTTTACAAATTATGTTAAAAATGTGAGTCTAAGCTGAAGCCTCTTTGCATGTTTTAGCCTAATAACCTAAACGTGAAGATGTAGAGGTATGCCTACATAAGTGTGTATCTGTATAGGTCTATAAGTGTTTAAATATGCAGGGGTACTTGTGTTTCTACAGATAGAATAGAGAAAAACATTTGAAAATTTCTGTCATGGATGTACACTTTTGTTTCCTTTTTAAAAAATTTTTTTACTGTTTTTTTTATGTTCTTCTAAAGTTATTCATTATTATTATTATTATTATGTTTTGGGGTGGGGTGGGAGGGTTACTGTGCAGGTTCTTGTGTTTAAGTTTGTATCATAAAATTTCTGAAAATAAAGTTTAAAAAAAAAAAGAGTGGGCAACCTTCTTAGAATTTAACAATACTCCCGATATTTCACAATGTCTTCTTTGGGAAACAGCAAAAGCAGTCATGAGAGGGAAAATCATTTCTTATTCAACGCACAAAAAACGCAAAGAGAAAACAGATTTATTAGAATTAGAAAATAAAATCAAAACCCTGGAGACTGCTAATGCTGCTTCTGTACAGGAACACATTCTGGGAGATCTGAAAAATGTAAACCTGCAGTTAAATGACATCATTAATAAACAAACACAATTTCAAATACAAAGGCTACGACTTGAAAGATTTGAAAACTCTAATAAATCTGGCAACTTTCTGGCTAATCAGCTTAAAATTAATAGAGAAAAATATATTTGTCTTTACGCAAACAATAACCTACAAATGCATTTTAACAAATTTTTTTTTTTTTTTAATGAGAGCAGTGCTCTCCTGCTGCAGGAGAAGGGAATTTTACCCCCGTAACCTTTGTGCTATCTTAGATGACCCCACCCTTACGTTGACGTGTTCTCCCTACCATGATAAAGGTGGAAAGATTTCATGTAAACCATGGACACCAGTGAAGTCAAGTCCCAATGTTAAAGTGCCTAGGATAGCACAAGTGTTAAGACCTAATCCTTTTTTTTTCTTTTTGACAGAGGCTCAGTTAAGTTGAACTAACTACTGTGGTGATTTACCCCAAATGTAATGTTAACACATGTTGATGCCAGGTCTTGAGAGGCTAAAATAAAAGAATTCCACATTCTCTTTAAAGAAAACAACATGAACCAATAAATTGTTACATTATGAGCTAGTCAATACAATTACCTCACATTATTTCCTATTTTTAGTAGATTATTAAAGCTACCTTACAGAAGAGCTCTGTTTTAGTATTAAATTAAAGAAGATTCTTAAAAGAAAAATATAGAAATAACTGAAATAATCTGTTTCTGTCTATAGCATGCATAAAATTAGATTTTGCAATCATATTACAGTCTGCACACTGTGCCTGAACACCTGACACACATATGCACAAACCAGTGCATTATTCCAGCACTAATTTAGCAACCGGATCCGGTCATTTTTCAAAATAAAATATTTTTTCAAAATAAAAGATGAGTACAACTGACGTTTTCAGTGACAGCCGGTAGGATATTCAATATGGTGGATCAATGCGACAGTTCTGCTCCTGAACTTCCATTCATTTTCTTAACCCATATCCTGAAAGGGATACAGCGGGAAACTTTCTAAAACCCGTCCCCCGCCCCTACAACTGTTGGGCAAAGTCGTGACATGTACACCCTGGGCGGTCTGTTGCAGAGCTCATAGAGCAGGAGCAATTGCGATCAATACGCCTGCTCCTGGGAGACATGCTAACGGCATGACAGACCCGCACTGCGGCACGGGGAGACGACCTGCTCGGGCCTCTTGAACTTCATATATATATATATATATTTCCAAAGAGACAATAATTATAAATCAGATCACTTGGTTAGACCATTAAGCGTCTCTGCCTGGTGTGTTCACGGACTCCAACGGCCACTCAGCCTAACTTAGTCCGCCACTATATTTTCATGAGAAAATAAAAACCGCAAACCAACCCCAAAACCACCCAAATTATGCCTAACAGCTGTTTATCCACAAATTTAGAGCCAAAACCGCCAGATCTGGCATCACCAAATTGTTATCGCATTTCAAACATGTTGACGTGGAGACTTGCCGTAGACTGGACTGAGAGGTCTGAGGTCTTTCCAGGTATCTGTTGTAGCCACTCCTCCAGCTTGGGGGTTACTGCCCCGAGTGCTCCAATTACCACAGGCACCACTGTCACCTTCACTTTCCATGCTTTCTCCAGTTCTTCTCTTGAGTCCCTGGTATTTCTCCAGTTTCTCATGTTCCTTCTTCCTGATGTTCCCATCGCTTGGCACTGCCACATCCACCACAACGGCTTTCCTCTGTTCTTTATCCACCACTACAATGTCTGGTTGGTTCGCCATTACCATCCTATCAGTCTGGATCTGGAAGTCCCACAGGATCTTTGCCCTCTCATTCTCTACCACCTTCGGAGGTGTTTCCCATTTTGACCTTGGGGTTTCCAGTCCATATCCTGCACACATGTTCCTGTATATTATTCCAGCCACTTGATTGTGGCGCTCCATGTATGCTTTCCCTGCCAGCATCTTACACCCTGCAGTTATGTGCTGGATTGTTTCAGGCGCCTCTTTGCACAGCCTACACCTTGGGTCTTGTCTGGTGTAGTAGATCTGAGCCTCTATCACTCTGGTGCTCAGGGCTTGTTCCTGAGCTGCCAGGATGAGCACTTCAGTGCTGTCCTGTAGGCCAGCCCTTTCTAGCCATTGGTAGGACTTCTTGATATCAGCCACTTCAGTTATGGTCCGGTGGTACATCCCATGCAGGGGTTTGTCCTCCCATGAGGATCTGTCCTCCAGCACTGTATCATCTGTTCTCCATTGCCTGAGACATTCACTGAGCACACTGTCAGTTGGGGCCTTGAGCTTGATGTACTCATGCATCTTGGATGTTTCATCCTGGATAGTGGCTTCTACGCTCACTAGTCCTCGGCCTCCTTCCTTGCGGCTAGCATACAGTCTCAGGGTGCTGGATTTGGGATGGAACCCTCCATGCATGGTGAGAATCTTTCGTGTTTTAACATCTGTGGTCTGTATCTCTTCCTTCTTCCTGATGTTCCCATATCTTGGCACTGCCATATCCACTACAACGGCTTTGCCCACCCAGAGGAGTTACATGCAGAGAATGTGGAATGAATATATGATATGAACACCACATGAAATGGCATTTCCACATAAAAAGGACATACAAAGTGATAGCAAAGTTAGTTAGCTTGTCAACTTCGCTAACTGGCAAGCAGTAAAATCCACTATTAGTTAGCACAGGAGATACTGCTTTAAGTGAGGATTTACTTATTTAATGAGCCAACAGGAACGCACAAAGTTTGTTTCACTTCAAACTTACCTTCGTAATCCACGTCGCAGTCAACGAAGTAAGCCAATATTTTAAATTTGGGTATGGATTTGTGTGCCAAAAAAACCGCTCAAATGAGGGGCGGGGCTTCGGCGTTCTGCTCGGGGTGCAGAGAATTGTCAGAATCACTGATGCCACTCACTAACATTAACTTGGAAATATCACGTGATCAAGCCATTGAACGGGTTAAGTAAATGTTGCTTGGATTGAAGGATTAAATTTATATAGAAAACAGAGGATTTATAATTACAGAAAATCACCAAGTAATCCACTGCATGAAAACCAGCTATTTTAGGTAAAAGCTTAGAATTGGTATTATTTTGTAGGAATTACATAGATAACTAAAATAATATTTACAGGGCAAAAACATATTTTTTTTCAGTGTAGGTTTAGGGGTTGTAATCTGGACTTAGTTTTTAAAGTTATAAGATGTTTTACCTCTTATCCAAAAGCCTTTGTCAATTCCGAATTAGCTGGTAAAAGAGCTGGTATATATGTGCTCATGGGGGAGGAGTCAAACCTGAAAGTGGATAGTATTTCAACTTAGCCTACATGGTTTCTGGTCGTTAAGAGTCCTTTGTCCTCAGCTGGGTGTTGGGGAGCCAGTGACTCCGTCCCTAAACTGGTCATCTCTTTCAGCTGTTACCAACCCAGGTGGAACTGGTTCAGTTTGTTTGGGTTTTAGAACACTGCCATAGATAGATGAAAGAATAAACCTGAGACCACCATTCTTATTGAGAGAAGGTTTATCCTTCTTGACAAAGATGGCTTCTTTCAATCCTCGCTCAAACTATCCTTTGTCTCTGGCTAGAATTCGGACTTCACTGTCATCGAACGAGTGGTTGGTGGCTTTCAAGTGGAGGTGCACTGCAGACTCAGGTCCACTTGGGTTGTCTCTGCGATGTTGGTAAAGCCGCTTGTGTATAGGTTGTTTGGTTTGGTTTTTCTCCTATATACAGGTCATCGCAGTTCTCTTATAGTGGATAGAGTACACAACATGACTCTGTTTGTAGCTAGGAATTTTGTCCTTTGAAAGAACCAGTTTTTGTCTGAGAGTATTAACTGGTTTGAAATGAACTGGGATGTTATGTTGTCTGAAAATCCTTTTTAGTTTTTCTGACAGGCCTGAGATATAAGGAATTGAAATACTGTTCCCTTTTGGCTCGTCTTCCTTCCTGTCTTGTTTTCTTGTATGTTGGGATCAGTTCAGAGGGCTAGACGGATATGTTGCTCTTCTTTCTTCTTTCCATCAGAGCTTGTGGGTACCTCTGCGGCTCTGTGTTGTAAAGTCCTGATAACGCCTAGTTTGTGCTGTAAAGGGCGGTTTGAATCAAATAACAGGTACTGATCTGTGTGAGTAGGCTTCCTGTACACTTCAACCTGGAGCTGTCTGTCATCCCCAATGATCATTGCACAGTCTAGAAAGGCTAGGGTGTTCTCCTTTGTGTCTTCCCTGGTAAACTTGATGTTCTTGTCGGCTGAGTTGATATGATCCTTAAAAGCCTCCACTTCCTGAATTTTGATCTTGACCCAAGTGTCGTCCACATATCTGAACTAGTGGCTTGAAGTAGTAACTAGGAAGGAGTCCAGGGCTCTTCTCTCGGCTTCTTCCATGTACAAGTTGGCCACAATGGGCGAGATTGGAGAGCTCATAGCACAGCCGTGCCTCTGCCTGTAGAATTCTCCCCTGAATGTCAATTTCCATGTCAATGGCACAATTCCATTGTCAATTTCCATGCGGGAACTTCCCAAATGGATAAATAAAGTTGTCTATCTATCTATCTATCTGAATTGGAAATATGTGGAGTTGAGGCACACTTTGCTGATGTGGTCTGACGTCAAATTGGTTCTTTCTTGTAGCTTAGAGTCCTGCAGTAATCTATTCCTCACTAAAATCACTACCTTAGTGGTGGGAATGCAAGGTTTTGATAAAAACAAAATACTCTTTTAGTTTAATGAACCCTTATTGTTCAATTTAAACCCACTTTTGGTTCACAAAAAGGCAATTAACAAAATAATATATATTTGTTAATATAATATTATATATATGAAAAATACAACAGTCTATTCCGTTCTTGAGCAGTTCTTTCAGATCCCGGTGACTCACCACTTGTGGAAAAGGTAGTCACTCTCCTACCACGATTGAACACAATGTTCAAATTCTACCTTGTAGCAATCAGGGTTCTTTTATTGTTGCCTGTGTTCAGACTACAGTGGATGGCTTGCCATCATCGTACTTCCGTTCTCTGCGGTGTGTAGGAACTTGGCACTCGCATCAGTAGTGAGTCAAACACATGAAAAAAACCTAACATAAATCCTTTTTAAATTTTAACAAAACTTTTGTTGTCTGGTAGGCAATATCTTGAAAAAGATAACCGTTTTGTCCAAGGAAAACAGATAAAAGAACGTGTACAACTCGCTCACGTTCTCTTCTAGCAGTCTCTGAGATCCAGTTCACAGATCACACAACTCACGTATCCCTCCACTCAAGTTCTTCAGTGCTTTCCAGGATAGGAAAAAAAAACTACTCTCTCTAACAAGTTCTAGTAACCTGGGTTACAAAACCATTTAACAATATGAAATAGGATACACAAAAAATCCAGGAAATCTAATATTTAAAGTGGTCAGTTATTTACAAATAACCAGCAACTCACACATTATCCATACAACCCCAAGTATTAATTAACCCAGGGACGAGTCTCCAGTGAAGGGGAGTGGCTTAAAATCATGAAAATGTCACTGGGTCGTAGGAAGGATGCAAGTGCAAGAATGAGTCTTTAGGCTACAGGAGCCCCCTACTAGCTCAGACTGAGCAATAGGGTAAAGGACGTTCCCTGAAGAAGGCTCTCATTCTTTGTCTCTTTCTGGTTCAGGCTTTGCTCACCATCTATATATGGCCAATTTCTTCAAATTGCGTCAAATACGCGGCTTACTTCTGGCGGTTTTAAACTGGTAGTTGACTCCTACGACTTAATAGGTCATATGACAAAAATCCCCTTTGCCAAGACAATCCATCCCACCTCACAGGTGTGCCATATAAAGATGCTGATTAGACAGCATGATTATTGCACAGGTGTGCCTTAGACTGGCCACAAGAAAAGGCCACTCTGATATCTTCAGTTTTGTTTTATTGAGGGGGTCAGGGGACTCAGACAACCAGTCAGTATCTGGTGTGACCCCCATTTGCCTCATGAAGAGCGACACATCTCCTTCGCATAGAGTTGATTAGGTTGTTTATTGTGGCCTGTGGAATGTTGGTCCACTCTTCTTCAATGGCTGTGTGAATTTGCTGGATATTGGCAGGAACTGGAACACTGTTGTATACGCCGGTCCAGAGCATCCCAAACATGCTGAATGGGTGACATGTCCGGTGAGTATGCTGGCCATGCAAGAACTGGGATGTTTTCAGCTTCCAAGAATTGTGCACAGATCCTTGCAACATGGGGCCGTGCATTATCATGCTGCAACATGAGGGGATGTTGTTGGATGTACAGCACAACAATAGGCCCCAGGATCTCGTCACGGTATCTCTTTGCATTCAAAAGGCCATCAATGAAATGCACCTGTGTTCTTCGCCCATAACATATGCCTGCCCATACCAAAATCCCACCACCACCATGGGGTCCTCGATCCACAAACTGACATCAGAAAACGGCTCACCCACACGACGCCACACACGCTGTCTGCCATCTGCCCTGAACAGTGTAAACTGGGATTCATCTGTGAAGAGAACACCTCTCCAACGTGCCAGACGCCATCGCATTAAGCATTTGCCCACTCAAGTCGGTTACGACGACGAACTGGAGTGAGGTCGAGACCTCGATGAGGACGAAGAGCATGCAGATGAGCTTCCCTGAGACGATTTCTGACAGTTTGTGCAGAATCTTTTGTGGTTATGCAAACCGATTGTTTCAGCAGCTGTCCAAGTGGCTGGTCTCAGACGATCTTGGAGTTGGACATGCTGGATGTGGAGGTCTTGGGCTGGTGTGGTTACACGTGGTCTGCGGTTGTGAGGCTGGTTGGATGTGCTGCCAAATTTTCTGAAACTCCTTTGGAGACGGCTTATGGTGGAGAAATGGACATTCAATTCCCTAGCAATAGCTCTGGTGGACATTCCTGCTATCAGCATGCCAATTGCACACTCCCTCAAAACTTGCGACATCTGTGGCATTGTGCTGTGTGATACAACTGAAGATTTCAGAGTGGCCTTTTCTTGTGGCCAGTGTAAGGCACACCTGTGCAATAATCATGCTGTCTAATCAGCATCTTGATATGGAACAAAGACCACCCTAAATAAACTCCCTAACTTCTCCATTTCCTTCGATAACTGCTCCATCTTTCCCTCCCCACAAGTTAAGAGTCTGGGTGTCATCCTTGACAGCACTCTCTCCTTTACTGCCCACATAAATAGCATCACCCGGACGGCCTATTTCCACCTCCGAAACATCCGCCGTCTCCGCCCATCTCTCAGTCCTCACTCCACGGCCATTCTAGTCCACAGTCTCATCGCCTCTCGTCTGGACTACTGCAACTCCCTCTTATCCGGACTCCCTTACAAAACCATTCACAAACTACAACTGCTCCAAAATTCTGCTGCCCGGATCATAACACAAACCCCCTCAACTATGCATATCACACCTGTTCTACAAAAGCTTCACTGGCTACCAGTGCCATTCCGGATTCATTATAAAATCCTTATCTTGACCTTCAAAGCCCTCCATAACCTCGCCCCCCCCTATCTGTCTGACCTTATCCATGTTGCCATTCCCACCCGCTCCCTTAGGTCTGCCTCTTCACTCCAGCTTGCTACACCCACCGCTCGGCTCGTCACTATGGGGGGCAGAGCATTCAGCCGCTCTGCCCCCCAGCTCTGGAACTCACTGCCCTCAGGTATGCGGAACATGAATTCACTCACACAGTTTGCTAAAAATCTAAAAAACCCACTTCTTCAGAAAAGCATACCCACCCTAGTTAATTTTATGATTCCATTGTTTTGTTTGTTTTTAACTAATGTGTCTTTCTTTTAACTGTATTTTATTGTTTCTATCTGTAAGGCGACCTTGGGTGTCTAGAAAGGCGCCATATAAATAAAATTCATTATTATTATTATTATTACCTGTGAGGTGGGATGTAATTGTCTTGGCAAAGGTGAAGTGCTCACTATCACAGATTCTGACAGATTTGTGAGCAATATTTCAGAGAACTGGTTATTTTGTGTATGTGGAAAATGTTTCACATCTTTGAGTTCATACCATAAAAACCGGGAGACATAACAAAAGTGTTGCGCTTATATTTTTGGTCAGTGTAAAAAGCCGGGTCTGGATCCAACATGCTTGGCCAACTATTGACCAATTTCAAAGCTGCCATTGGTGTCTAAAATTTCGGAAAAGTGTGAAATGGCACAGTATGGTATTTTAGACGCTTTTCAGTCAGGCTACAAGGCATTTCATAGCACAGAGTCTGCTCTTTTGAAAGTTTTTAATGATCTTTATTTAATCACAGACTCTGGTAATTCTGCTATTTTAGTACTTTTGGACTTGACTGCTGCTTTTGACACAGTGGATCACACAAGTCTTTTAAACCGCCTTGAATATTGTGTGGGTGTTAGGGGAACCGCCTTGAACTGGTTTAAATCTTAACTGTCAGGGCGGTCCTTTACGGTTTGGCTGGGGGACTCCACTTCGTCCTCTACTCCACTACTTTCTGGAGTTCCCCAGGGTTCAATTTTAGGACCTGCACTCTTTTCTTTATTCCTGCTTCCTTTAAAATTTTAAGAAACATGGCTTGTCATATCATTTTTATGCATATGACTGTCAACTGTACATGCCCATTGTTAAAAATATTGGAAGCAGCCCCCTGACACGCTTACTTAAATTTGATAAACAGATAAATGGCGTTTTAAAATCAAGTTTTTATCATTTGCGGCTTTTATCTAAAGTTAAACCCTTTTTATCTTTTAATATTTTTGAGCAGGTCATGCACGCTTTATCTCTTCACGACTGGACTACTGCAATGCACTTTACACTGGGGTTTCCCATAAGGCACTTTCCCGGTTGCAGTTAGTCCAGAACTCTGCTGCACGAGTTTTAACAGGAACCAAAAAATAAGAACACATCACACCTATGCGTCTTTGCACTGGCTTCCTGTTAATTTTAGGATTAATTTCAAAATTGTATTGCTTGTTTTTAAATCTCTACATGGACTGGCTCCAAAACACATCTCTGACCTCATTCAGATTTATAAACCAGCTCGTGCTCTGAGGTCAGAGGGCCAGCTCCAGCTTGTGGAGCCCATGACGACGCTCAAAACTAGGGGAGACAGAGCGTTCTCTGTTGTTGGCCCTAAGCTGTGGAACGCTCTGCCATTGCATGTAACCATACTTTTTATTTATTTATTTTACATTTTTGTTGCAATGTGTGAGGACCTCACTAGTTGCAGGCTGACGTTGACAAGTGGTCCAATGACATTATCGTACTACTTCCATGCAAAAGGTATGTATGAAGTAGTATATATATGAGAATCAATCAAAGAAAAGTCCAAATATTTGAAACAAATCTTTTACTTTCTCATTTTCTAATATTTTCAGAAATGCGGGGCCATGCACAGAATAAAAAAGAACATCAAAACGTACCTTTGTGCGTGGGTTGGCATGTCTTTTACTGGTATCAATCAAAAACGCATTGACTATGAACCAGCATCCAACAGCGTTGCCACATCTGATCGAACTTCTTGGTGGAAAGTAAGGCGTTAAATACAGCACTTATGTAGAAATTCATAGCATCGGGTTTAATTTAATTAGCATCATATGTTTTTTGTCTACTATGGAATTTTTTTAAGGAAATTTAATTATAAAAACATTGACATTTTCTATTTTTATTTTTATACCGGATTGTACTATTGTATTTGCTTACACAGGTACGAGGCGGTGGCCATAACGTATCACATGGGTGCACAAAATCCCAGAAAAAATCTGGGATCTGGGAATCTCAACAGTGGATGTGGTCCTCACATCCTCAGGCAGGCTGTTCCACAGACGAGTTCTGTAGTGTCTAAACGAGGTCTCGCCGTGGATTTTTGTCTTGACTTTAGGGACCCTCAGCAGGCCTAGACCTGAGGATCTAAGGGCTCTGGGATTTTCAAACTAATTAAAGAATCTTAAAATCAAAATCTTCAAGTTGTCTATTATGGAGTTAATTCAGTCTCAATAATCAGAAATGCACACAACCTAGTTCACAAATACACACGCTCTGATTCACAAATGTCATTTTATGCAAACGTGAAAAATAAATTCAGAAATGCACACCCTGTGTTTCACAAACACACACATTGTGTTTCACACATGCACACTGAATGTTTTACAAATGCACAATAAGTGTTTCTCACAAATGTACACACTGTGTTTCACAAAAACATTTCAGAAATTCTCAATAAATGTATCAGAAATGCACAGTAGGTGCTTCACAAACATGATTTTTAGGTACACGTGTGATGTGAACTCACAGATCATTCGAATTGCAGAATGTGCATTCAATATCCCGTTCTCGTTTGTGAATCTCTCCGTGTGTGTGAGAGAGATTTTTCTACGGTGAATATTGAGACTCATCTGACGGAGCAGGCTGACTAATGTCACCATTGGCTAGTGAATCTGTCAATCAAACTCATCGGCAAAGCAGGCGGGTTTGCTTTTAGCCAATCGAATGGCCCCTTACACTCTTCACTCTCAAACTGACGAGGGAGGGAGCTGTTCAGCACAGCAGTTGAGAGGACGCGGGCAGCAAACATGGCGGAGAGTTCTTCCGAACGGGATCAGTCTCAGCCCGTAAGTAATGCATTTATTTGATCACTCCCTCGTTGTACGTCCTGTAATATTATTGAATTAAAGCCGCAAGCGGCGTTGTATGGCCCGCAGACGCAACCCGCCTTCCACGCCCAACTCTACGCACCACCGCCTCCATGCCCAAATCTACGCACCACCGCCTCCCTCACCGCCCTCACTGCCCACTTTTGATAAAGGCTAATCAAAACGGCATTTGCTAATTATGCTAACTATGCTAACTATCCTAATGTGGCTAAAAGTGCAAGCATAGCGATCAGCATCATCAACTGACTCAGGAAAACACATTTTTAAAAATGCTAATTATGCTAACTATGCTAGTTATGCTAACACAGCTAAAAGTGCTAGCATAGCGATCAGCATCATCAACTGACTCAGAAAAACACATTACCTAAAATGCTAATTATGCTAACTATGCTAGCTATGCTAATGTGGCTAAAAGTGCTAGCATAGCGATCAGCATCATCAACTGACTCAGAAAAACACATTCCTCCATTGGTGAGAGCTATATGTCATAAGTTGACAAAAAAACCACTTTTTCCAAAATGGCAGCTTATCTGTTGATTTTATCTCCATAGCAACCATTTTATGTTTTGGTCCCCTCGGGAGGACGAACAGATTGACGTCAGTTTCGGACAAATCGGTAAAAGTAAACTTTTTGTTGTCCTTAGCAACAGTGGTTTTATGCTAACCACGCCCACATTCCTTATATGTCCATATCCAGTGTTTTTCAATGTATTCTGTTTCAGGCATTAATGCATGCATTCAAATTTCACAGTAGTCCTTTGAAAAACATAGGAGTTATAACAGTGCGCCACTTTGCTAGCTCGCCACGCGCACGCCGTTCAAAATCTACAACCTCTAATTCCAACATTTTTTCCACAGTAGCTTGCCATTGATGCCCAACGTTGGTTATTGGTTTCGTTAGTATATTCTCAAAAAAATATTCCGAATATTTTTGGCAAAAATGAAAATATTCGGAACTTTCCTTTATCGATCTTGTCGTGCGTAGCATCGTTTTGTTCAGCGCGGGCCAAGGAATCGCATATTTCCTCTTCACGACGTTCCGATGAAAAATGTGCGAGCTAGCCAAGATGGCAACGGTTGCTAGCTCGCCACGCGCACGCCGTTCAAAATCTACAACTTCTAATTCCAACATTTTGTCCAGAGTAGCTGGGCGTTGGTGCCCGAAAAGTTACGAGACGATTGATGAAAATTCCAACGACGAGTTTTCGTTTGTATCTGGTGCTAAAGGTGCTTTTTTGAGAAAATTCCAGATGGCGGCCTTTTCCCAAGGTCAAAGGTCAACGACACTTCTGGGGTGTTTGTAGACTGGAGCTGGCAGCAAGTGTGTGCAATTGCGTGAAAATCGCTCAAACAAAAGTGTCTTTTCCCCATATTGTGGGAAAACACGAAAATCGCCAATTCTCAGAGTTCGCCACAAAATGGCCGCCAAGCCGTAGGTCGTGCGGCCGTCCCATAATGATTTCAAAACATCTTTGGGATATCCCCGACACGTGTGTCTTGGTTTCGCGACTGTATTTTGAAGTACATTTTGTTCGGCCCCATACGCGATTTTCGGCCCATTCATTTTTTTGACGGGATCGCTGGCCGTGATGTCATCGTCTTCGGGGGGGTGACGTTGACTTTGTGGAAAATTCATTTGCAATTTATCCCAGGTGTGTGCACATTTTGGTGACTTTTCGAGCATGCGGCGGGGGTCAAATTCTCGCTGAAAGGCGGCGAAGTTGTCGTTCCAACTGCGAAAACAATATGGTCCTTGCAGTCAGTGACTGCTGCTGCGGGCCATAATAATACGTCTAAGCGTTCTCCTTAGCCAAGTGACATGTGTGAATGCTTTATGAACACTTCAGCCGAGTCGTCAGAATACACCCACCGCAAATTAGCTTAGCTTAGCCTGTGCGGTCATATTTGTAAAATGGTTGAAAGCGGGGGGACATATGATGGTGTTGTCAAGTTTTATACTTGGCATACCACCAGCTCTTCACACAAAACGAGTAACTACAGCGTAGAGGCCTCGAAACAAACTAGCCGGCTTCCGACGCAAGTCGTCTGCCTCTCTGTGTGTGTGAGTGAAGCTGGTGGGACCAGCTAGCGGCTATTCTAGGTTCTTAACAGGATTCAGACGAAACTAAGGGGAAAAACATGCCGGATTTACAGCAGCAAAAAGAAAGTTTAATAACATGTATTGTCTGCAGACGGCTGTGTTGTTGCACACCGATGCTATGCTAACTAGCTAGTTAGTTGTTCCATGCACGTGTTGCCTGACGGTCCGGGTTTTTTTTTTTTTTTTTTTTGAAATGGTTTATTTCAAGCAATCAAATAGGAGTAATACACAAAAGCAATATAATCATCAGTTGTACATTCATACAGTAACTAATCAAACTTAGGATAATTAGACATAATTAATAAAAATTGCTTGAAAGGGAGTGGAAAGAAGCGAACTTATATAATCCCACCCCGTTATACTATAACCATTTTGTTTCATGATTTATCAATATCCGGTTCCTAGGTTTTATCAGACAGAATTAAGAATCATAAGGTATCAATAAAGCACAAGCCAAAGATGAATTACTTAAGTACTACGTCAAAAATAACTTTAGAAATCAACATGGCAAATGCAGCATCTGAAATATATGCAAATTATGTTACTTTTAAAAGTCATTCATATGCTTTAAAACATAATACTATATCAGTAAAATAGACGCAACACTATTTCAGGAGTTTTCATAGCAAAATTTCATCAAGTATCAAGAGTTAAAAACATGTGCAAAGTTATGCTACATTGGGAAAGATTTTTGAATCATTTTATCAATTTTAGGAGCTAGTGAAGTAATATCATCAAAAGTCAATCAATTTAACAATTTTCAATAAGTGATTAATCATTTGTTTTACTTTTTTTAAATATTTTTTGTATTTTTTTTTTTTTTTCTTTTTATAATAAGGTAATGCTGTAAGGGAAAAAAAATAAAAAGGGTCCATAATCTGTCGATTGTCCAAGGTTGGCATTTCTTCTTTTACTGATAACAGCCGATCTTCTGGGTTTAAACAGAGTCAATAGTTCTATTCGATGTTATGT
The DNA here is from genome assembly GCA_037389245.1 of Oryzias sinensis. Classification (NCBI taxonomy): domain Eukaryota; kingdom Metazoa; phylum Chordata; class Actinopteri; order Beloniformes; family Adrianichthyidae; genus Oryzias; species Oryzias sinensis. Next base: position 26,467,557 of record CM074504.1, read on the forward strand.
CTGCAGACATTAGATTCAGGTCCATATCCTTCTTCAGCTGATATCAGCTGCGGTGAAAGTTGAGGTCAAGTTGTCTGCAGGTCAGAACTCTGCTGCTATTCAGGTGACGTCAGACTTATGGAGAAAGTGATGATTCCAGGTGTCATATTTCTTGAAATTATTTGGCTCTTTGATTTATTACTCCACGTTGATTCAGACGACCGTGATCAAACACTTCTCAAAGTCCTTCATGGTGTTCACGACCATAACCTTGGTTTGACGTAAATCCTGCAGCCTTTAACCCAAGTGTTCTCAATCTGCTTACGCTTCCTGAGAAGCCGTGCATGTTTTGAGATTTCAGCATTCCTTCTGGTCAGATGGTCGTTCAGATAAACAGCCGAACCCTTCAGGTTTTTCCTTTGGTTCATCAGAGCTAGCTTGTGTTTGTGATTCACAAACCTGATGAGGATCGCTGGTTTATCCGTCTCCTTTCTCCTGGGGAGCAGGTGGCAGGTCTCGATGGTATTGAGATCCAGGGAAATCCCTTTAGATGTGAGAAATGAATGTATTTGCTGCTCTAGCGACGCATCGATCTCCATATTAGCACTGCTAGCTACGCTAGCGCTAGCATTAGCAGTGCTAGCTCCAGCTGAATTCAGCTTCGCTCGAGGCTTGATTGGTACTCCAGTGAGAATGACATTATTCATCCTTACTTGCTGTTCCACATCGTCCAGTCTTTTCTCCAGAATCTCGACCCGGTTTTCTCCCTGCTCGTTTTGAGCCCGAAATCTTCGGAACTCTTCCATCATCTCCCAGAGTGGCGTTAGTTTAGCCGACACTTGATCCATAAAACTTTTCAGCGTTTCTTGAATAATGTCAAGAGATTTTTTGAGCTCTTCATATTCCTGGGGTTTCTTCGGGGGCATGGTCAGCTCTCTTTTTGGAGAAAATCAACTTCTTAAGTAATTTATTTTTTTTTTTTTTTTTTTTTTTTTTTCTTTTCCCGGATATGCTATGTGCAACAACATTAATTCATATGACATTCCTAAAGCAAACAACATTTTTCGAGATATGATTACAGACGTGAATCCACTGAATGAAGCTTCGAGTTTTTTTTAGAGACCGGCATTGTGCTGAAAAGCCCTCTCTAGAGATTTTGTCAACCAATAAAATGCCTGTATATTTACTTCCAATGAAGTAATGACAAGAATCCCAAACATTATATTGTTTTTAGGCCGTTTTGTAGTTGATTAGTAGTCACAGGAAACCAGGATGGGAGAAATCAGCTGTCAGCAGTGAAGTTACTGCAAGTATTACACACAGGCTTCCTGTGATCAGTGTCTTGTCTCTGCTTTTTTTAAGCTGTTCTTCACTACAAACTCAAATTATCATAACAAGAGTGTTTACAAAAAAAAGTCCCCTTTCAAAAATTTGAAGGTTATGTAATTTTATGTTAGCCAGCTAAATTATCTAATCCATGTTTGACATGTTTTTATTTATTCTCTAGGAATTACTGAAGCGTGACATCTTTCAAAGGCTGCATCATCGACTGTCAAGCATCTTGGAGAGGCAACATGTTGATGTGGAAGGCCTGCAGTTTGCCTGTCACCATTATTTAGTTTTATTAAGTGCTCTAGGGGACATTGTTGATGTAGACGAGGATATATTTTCTGCTCTTTCAGATCTGAATACTATTATCCAGCAGGAAAGAGACAGAGGACAATTAAAACATTACACTTTGAAAGAGGTTCTCGTGGACGTCCACGATTGGCAGTGTAACCAGAGACTCTTGAACATCTTGTGGAATTGGGTCTGCCAACAAGTTTATTGCCAAACTCCTTGGTGTGTCCAGAGCAATCCTATTTAGACAGATGTCTGAAAATAATATATCTGTGTCTGCCACATACAGTAAATGCAGTGATGATGAGCTAGACGCCTTGGTCACAGCAATTAAGAGCACCATGCCAGACGCTGGGTACAGGGTAATCCGAGGGGCTCTACTTGCACAGGGACACAGAGTACAGTGGGATCGACTGTATGGATCTATGCATCATGTGGACAGTGGTGGTGTACTTGCCAGGATGACACGTCTGGGATGTGTGGTTAGGAGGACGTACACCGTTCCTTTTCCAAAGTATATGGTGCACATCGACACCAATCATAAGCTCATCAGGTACGTCTGAGTGTAACTGACAGAACAAGACAACCGGAGTAGTAGATCGCATTGAATTGGAGTAAAATACACTGAGTTTGTTCTGCTTACTTAGCAACTGATTGTAAAGTGAGACTTAGGCTGTTGAAGATTTTGTGTACTATTTTGAGTTGTGTTCCTGTTGCATACAGTTACATTGTTTGTTTTTAACAGGTACAATTTTGTCATCTTTGGGGGAATAGACGGTTTTTCAAGAAAGGTAGGACTTTTCATTGTCAAGGACCAAAAAGTTGCAAATCTTAAGCTTTGTCTCTTCTATTTTAGGAACATGGAATTAAATGTTTATCAACCTATCTTTTGAAGTATAGCGGTGATTTTTTTTTTTTTTTTATCCCATCAGGAGCAAGAAGTTTAAACTTTGCTCTGAGCAATAAATGGTGGCTTAAATAAACAGTGGGATTGTGATTAAAAAGAAAGCCATAAATGCACATTATTTTCAGCATATTTCTTATGCTGTTTCTCAATAAATGTAGAAAAATGGACTTGAACATGGGTGACCCCTTTATTGTCTATTTATTCAAAAATGGTCAAATATGCCCTGAATCAGCTTGCAAATTAATCTTGCTTGCTCCACCTGTCATGAGATAAACATGAAAGAAGACATGCAGTTTGTTGTGTTTGACCGGGCACGATCGACCATTATGAGCAACTATCACACATACTATTACACGCTCTTTTTAGCCCACTGAGTCTGTCGCGTGATGATTTAGCCCCTCATTTTAACTGCTCCTTCAGTGACTTTGCTAGCACAAGACCTGTCCAAACTGTAATCGTTATATAATTGTGAAAATTAAAGAAAAATGAATATGATAGAATATGAAACCTCATTTTAATATCGAAAAAAAAAAAATACATGAAAACAAAATAGGAGCAGGGGCGAAGTGTCAAAAGACATACCACGGAAAAGAAACAACCGCCGTTTATGTTCCCCAAAAAATTATACATTTTAGCTTACGGGCAGGAAAAGTAAAATAATATAAAGATGCTTCTCTACTATAGTGGGGTCATAAACTCAGAGTTTTTTCGAGATTAACATGATACTGCAGAAATTCATAGCATGCCGGCAGTAGCAGGATTAAAAAGTGTAGGAAGTCAAAAGATCTCGGGACACAGCAGCACCCTTGGAGACCACCTCCGTTTATTGCGCATCTGACAGTTTTCCAAAAAGAAAATAGAAATCATGGTGTTAGTATCCCCTATTAGCTCAAACATGAGGGTGAGAGGTAGAGGAAGCACAGAACATAAACAGGAAATTCTTATTCTGAAATAAACAGTTAACATCTACAAAGGTTTTTATGTTTTTCATAACAGATTCCAAATAATAACAGTATAGGGGACAATAATTAACATAAAATGAGGATTCATATGGCTAACATTACAGGACACCCACCTCTCCCGCTGGACAGTAAAACAAGAGAGAGGGAAAGCAAGCGCCAACCTTAAGAGAAAACCAGCGAAGAAGAACACGTTAAGGAGGGGCTACAAAACCCAACACAGAATACAAGGGGGGGAAGAAACTTAGAGACAGTCAATATTTTGTGTAATTAAAATGAACATTTCACGTCCTGTTACATTAGCTCCACACACCAGACAAACAGGTCTGTCTGTCTATTTGTGAACAGATAATCTGCCTCCTGCCTGTCTTGAAAGCTCGTTCATCTTTACTCCCTGTCCAACAGCAGAATCTCCTATGATACAAAGGTGAAGTTTAGAAATTGATGATAGAGTAAAGGTGTTTTCTTTGTAGTTAAATTGCTGTAACCTGCATTCATGTACCTTCAAGTCTGTAATTCAGGGGAGGTGCCCACTCTACATTAGGCCGCTGTTGAGTCGGGGTCTGTGTCAGGTCCCTGCTCAAAAGCAGTGGACGGTAACGCTTTCTTTCACAGTACAGTACTTACAGTGTACTTAAGTGGTATTTACATGGTACTT